>JAABOM020000084.1:696462-715019 GCA_011800125.2 Solanum clarkiae
ACCTTTTCACTTATAATCGTATT
Organism: Solanum clarkiae; assembly: GCA_011800125.2. Classification (NCBI taxonomy): domain Eukaryota; kingdom Viridiplantae; phylum Streptophyta; class Magnoliopsida; order Solanales; family Solanaceae; genus Solanum; species Solanum clarkiae. The sequence goes on from JAABOM020000084.1 coordinate 696,486, forward strand.
TTCTAACAACCATTCTTATGTACATGTCATATACATCTTGTTTTAGACCCTTAACAGTCTTACAACAGTTTACAAGGTACAAGACATAACAATGCTGCACAATACACAAATAGGCAGCATCACATTCGTATTCTCGCTACATTTCGACGTCAACAATCTTGAATCTGTTTCAACTTTCTTTTAGGAGTACAATTAAGATGTCCTGCAATAAGTCATCTTTGCGGATTGTAACAGTGGTGAAGCAGCCTGGTTACATTACTATCAGACCAACCTTTGTTAAATACATAAGTCTTGCTTCATAATACAGCCAACCAAGAAGAGAAAAGCCTCTTAATTAACAATAAAAGTGTACATTAATCCTTAGGATATATGTTGTCCAAACTTTTCAGCACATGTATAATCAATTTATTTCTCTAGTTTTTATAAACAAATTATACTAAGTGCATAAGTAGCTTTACTTACCTTTAAACTCAAGGTTTACAGCTCCTTTAGGAATCCTTGTAAGGTTGTGAGGGTTGTTTTTCACACGTTGAAAGAGAGCAAAGAATAACCAAGAAAACCAGATTTTTTTTGTCCAAGTAGAAATGGTTTTAGGGGGCTGTCTTTATCCCTTTTTAAAAAATCTCTTGGCTGACTTACTTTTGATTTATTAGGCTTAATATATTAAGTTGGTGATGCAGCTTCTTGCTCCTTTCACTTGGGCTCTAAGGGGCTCCAACTTGATGGGCCTTGCTGCCCGTTCTTCTCCTTTCTCTTTAGTTACTTTGGGCCTAAATTATCAAATGAATTATAATGGGCTTGGGCCCTTTTTCTATTCTTCTTGAGCTAAAAATATTGTCCATTTATGAAGCTACAACATGGGCCAAAATTACATCCTTAACTTGGAGTTTATTCTTTATCGAACTTGGACAAATTCGGCGTTAGGCCTCGTCTCTATTTAGCATGCAAATTTATGCTAAGTAAGTAGGTGACTCACCTGCTAGCTTCCTAAGTCCTACAAGCACCTCACTTCTTTCACTTTGTTTAAGGCCGCAATCTCCTCAATTTGACTTAAAACTTATATACATTTGACCCTCTTAAGCGTTAGACGTACACATCGCCCTTTAATTTGAGATTCAAGCACTTTTTAAAAATAGGCGCTAATTTGACAAAGCAATATCACGTTTCATGTGCATAGGACTAGTACATGTAAGGTTTGGGGTGTTACAATTAATTACACCACACACACGTAGAAAAGAAATTCTATTTATTTTTTAGCTTTTTTTTTTATTTTGTCTTATTTTAAAAGAAAAGATTAACACATTTAATTTCTTTCATCATCAATGCTATTAATTTCTTTTACTTTCTTACTTTTATCTCATAATTAATGTTATTTATTATGAATTTTTTTAATCAATTTTTTCTTTTATTTATTTCAAGAAATAGTTATTAAAAGAAATTATAAGAATTGCATATATATTTTTACAAAATTTGGTTTGTCATTTTCTTTTAAAGTTTTAGATCATTTCTTCTATTATATATTTATATTCATATGTGATAATAAAGATAAAATAGAAAATTAATGTGACATCCTTTTTAGTCCAATATTGATATTTACGTATTTTTCTCATTTTTAAAAAATAATTTTTTACATTTTTATATCAAAATAATTGCTCAAAAATAAAATTGTTCTACCAAAAAAAATTGTTCTTATACGTGATTTTATATATATACTGTAATATTTAATTTGAATTTATATATGATTTTTATCATATATATATACGATAATATTTAATTTGAAATTATATACAGGCTTTTAACATGTATGACTAAGAAATTTTTTTATTATGTAAAACATATTAATAGTGAAGAATAAAATGTCCTACACACAGACACACATATATATATAATTTATATTTTTATTATGTATATACATAGTAATATTTAATTTGAAATTATATTATGATTTTTACCATTTATATACACAGTAGTTTATATAGACAATAATTTAATGTATTTGCAAAATCAATTATTTTTAATCTCTTAATTAAAAGATTTTATTACTATATTTATTTATTTTATTATCTTAAAATTAGCAAGTGGCTTTTCAATAATTTATCATTTAACTTAACTATATCTAAGACTATTCTCCATTTAAATAAAATAAATAATATATATAAATTTTCAATAATTCGAGAGCATTTGAGGTCCTTCTCATCTTTAAGTAAAATAATGAAAGTTGTGCTAAAATAAAAAAGTAATTTTCATAGGCAATTGTATTAATTAATTTAGATTAGATAATTAACTCTGTTTTTCCCTTACCAAAGTGCAAAACCCACTCTATGCAGAAAATGCCAAAACACCCCCCAAAATTGTTGAGTCAAAGGAAAAAAGATTCTGCAAAACAGCAATACACTCCCTGTTTGAGAAGAAAGTCTTTGTTTGGGCGAGTTCATCTTTCCTCCTCCAGAAAAATTCCTCCCACAAGCTTCTCTATTTACCTTGGTTCTTGCTATATTCAAGAAACTCCACACTGATTTCTGCAGGTAGCTGCTTACAGATGTTTTTTTAAAAGTTTATATGTATTTATGTGTCTGTGAAACCCTGTTGTGTATATATTTGTGGGTCTTTTCTCTTTTTTTTTTTTTTGAATCATTGGAATAACTTTTGAATTGGGGTCTTTTAGGTTGGTACTAACTTTCCGTGCATAGTCAATTTTAGACTTCTTGATAGAAACTTAATATGTGGTTGATTTAGATTGGTGATTTTTAAGGTTTTAAGAAAGAGTTACAATCATGGGTTGTTGATTTTTTGACATACATTTATGTATTCCCTCTGTCCCAATTTATCTTTGGCACATCCCAAAATGTTAGAAACCATGTAATCTGTGTGCTTTTTTGGCAATTTCCCAGAATTCAGATTGATTGAAGCAATCCAAATTTTAAACTTAGATACCATGATTTTTCCATTAAACTAGCCTGTTGACTGTTACTTAAATGTTTTCCTCTATTGTGATATTTAAATCAAATCGACATCTTAAGCATTGTCCAGTCATACAAATACGGAACAGACATATGTCAAATGCGTCGTAGCAAGTATTCATGATTGAGCATCAGTTAAATCAGGGCTATCATACCCCATATAGTGAGACAAGATGAAGTGAGGGGTTATCGTTTCACGAGAGAAGCTATGTCTCCAGAGAGTGTGCTTCAAATAATGACGTCCAAAGATCTCTCAACTAGAAGCAGCGGATTCTTAGAATCTCAACTTTGTTAAGTTTGAGTAATATCGACGTTATTGTATTGGATGCTGGAATTGTTAATTTTGATTGAAATTTGATTATTATAGTACTGAGTTCATATATGTTTAGTATTTTAAAATTTTCCTTAAATTGTGCACTTCTCTTCAAAGCAAAGCGCGCTTCATATTCTCTTTCCACTTCAAGCTCCATGGCCATTGTTTCTTCTTTGGGATTTATGCTTCTAAAGTTCCGAGTTAAATATGAGGAGCTATTTGAATGTAAAGATCCTATTTTTTTTGAAATGCTACTACTCTCGGGGATAATTAGTCAGGGACTCATGTCATCCTTATATTCTAATACCGAATATTTTGTTCTTTCCTCAGGAAGATTTGAGTTGTTTTGGTGTAATCCTTGTTGGGTTATTAAGATATCAGTATGAGTTTGGCTTTAGCAATAATCAAATGAGGGGGAACGTCAGGTCTTTTCCAAACAATTAAAAGAGAGATTTGAAAAATTGTGGCACAACATGTATCACCCTGTACCTACTACTATCCGAGGTGGAGTACCTACAGATAGTGGAGATCCTATGGTGATGTTGGACCAAGTTCCATGTTGGAGTAATACTGAATTTAGGTATGCACACGATAATGAAGGTCCTACTAGTTCATACTTTCCGGATCCTTTGGCATCTGCTTCTGGGTCTGAATGCAATGCTAGTGGCATGGTTTCCAAGTTTCCCTTGGATCATGAGATTAACTCCAAGATATACCTGTGGAGAGGAGACCCCTGGAATCTTGAGGTAGATGCTGTTGTTAACTCTACTAATGAGGTAAGAGCCTTACGTAGCAGTATTTGTTTTGCATGTTTATCACCAATATGAGCCTCATTTTGTTGTTTGTTATTGAACATCTAGTCTGCGTGATTGTTTCATTTGAGATGACAGCATAAAGGGAAGTTGTAGCCAACAAATTAGCTACACTTTCAATTTTTTTTTTAATTTTTTTGAAGGTTTTCAGTTCCTTATAGCCAAAAATTATCTCATCTGTGTATCTCTGATTTAAGTGAACTTTGACTAATTCTATTAAGCAAGGGGATGTCTACAATTGTACACTTGTTCTTGAACTGAGACATTGAGGTCCAAAACATAATCTTAAATTTTCTTTTCTTTTCTTTCCTCTGAAAGAATGGGGTAGGTAAGAATGGGTTAGCGTAAAAGTTGATAAGTGTGAACATGTTGATTTTGGTAGCAAAGACATGAGGAATCTGTGTTCTTTTCAGGTTTTCAAGTTTAGAACTGTCTAGAAATTGAAACATGTAGTTTTTCATTGTCCCATACATGTCTTGCTCACTTTCCTGAACATTATCTGGACAAAGTATTAGATGGAATTGTCTAAATCTATTGTCTATTTAAGATATTAGATATGGTTTCACCTATTTTTGTACTTTTATTTAGAAATTCTGCATTATATGGTGTATCGTTTATTGATCTATATTCTTCAACATGAGATTCACACCTCTATTTTGGTGGTCAAAAGAACTTAGATGAAGCTCACAGCAGCCCAGGATTGCATGCTTCAGCTGGACCTGGTCTTGCAGAAGAATGTACCATGTTGGTAGGTCCTTTTGTGCATATTTATGTGTTTAGGAATTAATTTTGATTTGTTTATTTTTGGAGCTGGTTTGTAAAGTAGAAGTTGGAGTATGACTTGCGGCAAACTGTTGAAGTTCCAGTTAGTATATTCCTTCTTCTAACTTAACGAAGTTATATCCCTCTTTTTAAATTAATACTGCTCTATTCAACTGATCACAGTGATGTTGGAAAGACTAATATATGGTTTACTTTTCCTTCATAGGGAAGCTGCCGAACAGGAATGGCAAAAGTTACAAATGCTTATGATCTTCCTGCTAGGTGGGTATATGGGTTATTTTCTCAGAAGTTGTGCAACAAGCTTTTCCATTATCTTTCATAGTTCTGCTTGCTCTAGAAGTAAAGAAATGCGTACAATGCTCTCACTTGTAACAGATACCCGTCCTACGCATTATCTTTTGTTTTTCTTTGTTAAATACAACAACAACAACATACCCAGTGGAATTCCACAAAGTGGGGTCTGGCGAGGGTAGAATGTACGCAGACCTTACCACTACCTCATAGAAGTAGAGAGGCTGATTCTTTGTTAAGTTTGTAACTTAGCTTCTATTTGTTAATGTGAAATATATCTCTTTAAGTTCCAATTAGGAAAAAATTAGCTGTTTCCTTAAGATATCCGGTTTTTTCAGTATAAATATCATATTATACTAAAAGAAAGAGGGAACAAGAGAGAACACTGTGAACCCATATAAGCTGGCTATTCGTAAAAGGAGCACGTACTCTGAGAAATATACTTCTCAGATGGAGCTTGGAGATTCTCCATTGGATAGTTACTGCTCTAGTTGAACATGTAAAGAGATCCATAATCTTATGCTCTATGGAGTTGTCGTAGAACAACAGTAGGTGGGCTGGTTAGGAAAATCCTGCGTAACAGCTATATTGCCCCAATATTTGACATATTCACAAGAAATTGCAGTATGCACAAACAATTTGACACTTTCTTTTGATTTTCTGAAACAAGAATCCAGTATAGTATTAGTTTAATAAAGTGTGTCTTTTAAACTGTACTTTTGAAGTGCTTTTCCATTCATTGAAATCATTAGGCTGCTATTACTGCCGATTTCAACTGTCAATACCAGCCCACTATATCTTGCTTTAATTTTTCACAGCTGAACTATGGATGAAAATTGAATCAATCTTGGCACCTTATTGCTGATCAGAGCATGGTGATTCACACTTATATTCCCTACCAAAAAAAATAAAGGAAGAGCGACTTCACTTTATGCACTAATTTCCAAGATCCACATCATGGTTGTTCAGTGGAGTAGCTATATTCTTGTATCACTGTTTTAAACTGTCAATAGATTATGTTCTGTTTAAGTTAAAAGCAAGAAACATTAAGTGTTGAATTTTGTTTTATTATCATTTATCACAATACTATCATTAATGGAAGTCGTGCAGCATTTTCTAACTATTGACCCTGTGTTCATTTTATTCTTGCATTGTGCAGGAGGGTCATACATACTGTTGGTCCCAAGTATGCTATAAAATACCATACTGCTGCAGAGAATGCTCTAAGCCATTGCTATCGCTCTTGCCTTGAACTTCTAATAGAAAATGGGCTCAAGAGGTTATCTGATTGTTGTAATTTCATCCATTACATGTTAGTTTCCAGATGTTGATTATAAAAGGAAAAGAAAAAATGAAGTGAAAGTATAAAACACTAATCTTGTAACTAGGACTTTGGTCTAGTAGTAAGAGCACAACACGTGATGTGTGGGTTAGGCCCATGTCATGAGCTTGAGCTCTGTCGCAGATAAAAGGTCCAGGAATTGATTGCAGAGGATAGAGGAGCAGACTCATCAATCACCAATCTTTAAACCATGGCGCCACTAGTCCTTGGGCATTTCTTAGTATCAAAAAAAAAAAAAAAAAAAAAGAAAAACTGATCTTGAGTCATGGTTTCAATATTTGGAAGCTGATGTAACTACGTTGTATCATGTGGATGCAGCATTGCTATGGGCTGTATATATACAGAAGCGAAAAATTACCCACGAGAACCAGCTGCTCATGTGGCAATAAGTGAGATATCTCTGTTTGCTATTTCCATAATTTCTCTATTACTGTTTCATAATTGATGTTCAAGTTGGAAATATACATAACTCTGGTTCTTCTGTTACATTAATGCTATTGTATCTCCACTATAAATACGTTTTTATGTTTTTAACATGTATTCCAATGTTTTAACTTCCACTTTTGCTTTATGGCTTCATGATGACATCTTTATTTCACTTTGATCAGGAACTGTAAGGCGGTTCATTGAGAAACAGAAAGATAAAGTAGAGGCCGTTGTTTTCTGTATAACTACATCACAAGATACAGAGATTTATAAAAGGTATTCTTAGTACATCAATTTTCGAGTAGATAGAAGTGGGAAGGAATTCCTTCAGCTCCTATTTCTTTGGGAAGTCTAACTATCCATCTCTTGAGTGGTATTAATTCACACCTACCTTTACTTTGCAGATTGCTTCCGCTCTATTTTCCTCGGGATAAACACGAGGAGGAAGTTGCCCTTTTAAAACTTCCTGCAGATGTTGGGGATGAGAATGGGGAGACAACTATAGATGAACGTAAAATTAGGATAAAACCATTACCAAATGCAAAAAGGTCCAATCCAAAGATTCCCCAGGACTCTGTTGATTTGTCGGTCAGTAATGTTGGTTTGACCAGGTTAGTGATGTGTGCATCCACACTATATTAACTAGGAGACCAATTGCTCATATATTATGCAAAATTGAAAAATTTTGTCATCCATTATATTTTTCAAATCTTACCCATATCAGTAGGAAGAAGTCTTGCTTTCAATCTTAGAGCCCGTTTAGATTGACTTTTGACTTATGACTTATAAGCCTGTTTGAAATCCCAACTTATGGTTTTAACTCATTTTTAGTGTTTTACCATAAATATAAGTGCTTAAAGCACTTTTTAACTTTACCCAAACACTTCAAAACTGCTTAAAAGCACCTAAAATAATAAAATAAGCACTGTGCTTATTTTAGGTTCTTTTAAGTCAAAATAGCTTTTAAGCAGTTTTGAAGTGGTTGGGTAAAATTAAAAAGTATTTATAAGCACTTATTTTTAAGGTAAAAAATACTAAAAATGAGCTAAAAGTCATAAGTTAGAAATTCTAACTTATGGCTTTTGGCTTATAAGTCACAAGTCATAAGCCAAAAGCCAATCCAAATAAACTCTTAATCTTTATGTAGCTTCAACTGAAGCATACAATTAATTGAGTCATAGTCGAAAGTAAATAAGTACAACAACAACAACATACCCTGTGAAATTCCACAAATGGGGTATAGGGAGGGTAGAATGTACGCAGACCTTACCACTACCTCATAGAAGTAGAGGTTGATTCTGGGGAACCCTCGTCTCAAAAACCCTCGAAAGTAAATAAGTAAATTAAGATTTGCTTTTCACAAAATATTTTGATACGTAGAGCCAAAGATTGACTATTTTTTGGCCTTGGAGTATGATGGAATAAAGCAAAATGGCTCTTTAAACTATCTGCGCTTTTTCATTTGTGAAGTAGCAATTAGTCAATGCAAATTTCGACGCTCCTCATGGGTCATCTGGAAACAGCTGCTTTATGTTTTTAAACATAGGGGTTAGGCTGCGTACATCCGACCCCTCTCACCCCGCAATGAGCGGGAGCCTTTTGAGGCACTGGGGTATGTTGTTGTTGTTGTATAACTAAGGGCTTGAGCAATTCTCGATAGAACGATGCAACTTTATACTTTTCCAACAAAAAAGGAACTTCATCCTATGAGTGAAGTTATAATCTATTGCTATGTAAGGAGGACAGTCTTCCCAAACTCATATATGAAATTTAGGTTAATGAGCTTTAGAGACCATGTTAATTGGTACAAAACTATCAGACGTACAAAAATATTTCCAGATAAGCACATTATTCTTATACATCTAGAAAATGGAAAATCCAAAGTCTATTAATTACTCTAATCCAAAGCCTACCGTCATTTCTTTTTCTTAACTGCTTTGAATTGTTTTTCCTTGAGCCGACGGTCTTATCATAAACAACCTCTTCACCTTCCTAGGTATGGATAAGGTTTACATATACCACACTACCCCCTCCAAGACCCCACTTATGGGATTAGGCTGGGTAGTTGTTGTTGAGTTTTTTCATTCCACTGACTCTATTTTATTCTATCAATTAATGGCATTACAGAGACGTACATCATTGATAGACTAATAATCGCATTAAACCACTAAAATATCTACTAACTAAACTCTCTTAAGCTTAAGGAAAAACTATCTGCAACTATCAGCACTAAAAGAAATATCGACTTAACAACTTAAAGTTAAAAAATAGCTATACTGCAGACGGGGTCAAATTAAAAACTAGACTTTTAACAAGTATGTTACAAAACTGAAATCAAATTGAAAATTGGTGGTAAATTACAAAAGCAGATGTCATTAATACGGAAAAATTCTTGCTACTTTCACAGTGGAATATTACTTGGATGAACATGTTCATGCTTGATGGATTTGTCTTCTTTCTACATTTTAGTCTTTTTTGTTAAGTATAGGCCATTTATTAAAATCATCAATCTTACTGAAATGATTTTTCTTAAGTAGGAGCTCATCCTATTTGGATGCTTTTCTGGATCCTGCTTTTATGTCCCTGATCAAGGACCCAGATGAGCGACGGAGAGAACAATGGGAAAAAACTACCCAAGCTCAAACTAGCTGGAACTTCTTCAAAATGTTTGGATATGGTGATGTCGCAGGACCTCCTTTGTCAGCTGCAGAAGAATATTCGCTTCATTCTAGATATCTTGCAAAAGCAAATACTCTGAATCTTTCAGAAATTGCAGAAATGAAAATTGTGTAAGGACCTTTGCTATATCTATGTCTCTGCAAACTTTTTCTACTAGTCCTTGGTTTCTAAAATGCATGAAAACTGTGTCCAATTGTCCAAATATTTACTTGTTTGGGTATAAAGTGTTTTAATTGATTTTTCATCTTACGAACAACTGGCAAAGTCTCGTTGACATAGTTAGGAGCAAGTTCAGATGAACTAGTTTTATATTGCTTAACTTCCATGTCACCATTGACGTTGTTTCAGCTACCGAGGAGGGGTTGACAGTGAAGGTCGTCCAGTAATGGTGGTTGTTGGGGCGCATTTCCTGCTAAGATGTCTTGATCTTGAGAGATTTATTATCCACGTTGTTAAGGTACATGATACTTGCTTCCCTCCCCCCTGCCGCTGAAAATAGGTTAAATACAATCTATTTTTCATAATACTGTCCTATTGAGAAGTAAAAGAGTTTGTCATCTTTGATGTAGTTACTGCATGATTTTTCTGTAAAAGGTTTCATTATTTGTCAACTTGCAGGAGTTTGAACCATTGATACAGAAGCCTTACTCTATTGTATACTTCCATTCTGCTGCAACTCTACAAATGTGAGTATCATTGTTTCTCATATTGGCCTGTGCCCTTACTCAGTTCAATGAATACACTTTTTCATATACTCTTTATGTTAAGTTGTTTCTCTTTATGGACTTGTCCAATTAATAAAAGTTAAAAGGTTAAACATCGAATGAGTATTTTGCTCTTTCCTACCTCCTCCCTTTAACAAAAAGTACAAAGTGGTACATCGTTGCTATAAAAATTTCTCCATTTTTTAATTCTAGTTTTTGGGGTCCTTTTTCCTTGAGAAGTGGCTTCCATGACCATATGGTCTGCTGTTAAGTGTTAAAAATTCCTAAATACAATAGGTTATTTCTGACCTCCTTGCGTTTGAGACACCTATTGTGGTAATCCTTCCCAGAGTACATTTACAAATTTATGCTCCCTTTTGCTTTGTCAAGTTAGTTCTCTTTAACGGGGGAACATGAAAATTGTGTTTCTTCCTTGGAAGGTTACTACTTACTTGGCATACATATTTTTAATACTTCCTGTTTATCTCAGATCTTTTTTTCCTTTTTTTAAAATATTCAAAAATTCTTTTTCTATCTCAATTTCCTTTTTTGGGGGGTGGGGGGAATTAAGGTTCTAAGTTCTGTTTTGTTTTGTGATGTTTCTATATTTTGTGGTGTTGTACCAAAACAGGCAACCAGATCTAGGATTAATGAAGAGAATACAACAAATACTTGGTCGAAAGCACCAGCGCAACCTTCATGTATGCAATGCTGGTTCATCAATGGTTTTACTTACTATCATACAAGTAGTTGACTTTCTATAATCTAAAATCTAATTTTTTCTCTGGGCAGGCGATATATGTTCTTCACCCTACTTTTGGACTGAAGAGCGCAATTTTTGCATTACAACTCTGTGTGGATAATGTGGTACTTGTGGTCCCTATTATCCTCCTCTCTTTCTTCTCTCTAATGTCACTCCTGGATTTCATTCTTTTTTCTGAAGGCTTGTTTCCTTTTGCACTAATTCTCAGGTATGGAAGAAAGTAATATATGTAGATCGTCTTCTGCAACTATTCCGCTATGTTCCTCGTGAGCAGCTGACTATTCCAGATTTTGTATTCCAGTTAAGTTATCAATCTACTAATCATTCATTTTTCTGATCATGATTATGAATTTCAAGTACTGAAGTTTTACATATTGTCAGTAATGTTGCTCCATTGATGAAAGGTGCAAGTCATTGATATTTAATTTGAAATAGCATCTTTAAGGCACAGAAATAGACATTCATATTCCTACAAGGGAAGTATTACACTTAGTATCCCTGTTTCTTTGATATTTTTTTCATGAAACTTGCCCCTGCCTAGGAGGAATTTGTGTTAAGGACTCCTAGAAAAGATTAGACTCGCTCAACGGTCCCACAAAGATTTCGTCCAAAACAAATGAGATCTTTGGTGTGGGAGGCTGGAGCAGCTCAAACAAAGAAGTGTGTTTCTCGTCTGAGTTCATCTTTCTGAATCTTGTCCAGTCCTTTACGTGTAGAGCTATCGTTTCTGTAATGTAAGGAAAAGAAATTGAGTAGAAAACTTGGGGCTAATAATCATGTTTCCGTTGCAGGCATGATTTGGAAGTCAATGGTGGGAAAGGTCTAATTGTTGATCCTAGAACAAAGTATGTTTATCAGAGACCATAGTCTCGAATTTCATCTGACAAAAAGAAAAAGCAAGTAGTAGTAAGAGTCTGAAATTTCTTTTTCATTTTTTTGTACAGAGGCTGTAATTGTTTTCTGCAATATTAGCAGTTATTTGTTGTAATTTGATTTATTTATGCAACCATATGTTGAGTCCCTGTGCTAGCAAATGGCAATAAATTTCTTTCTTTCTGTAACATTTTCCTTTCTAGAGATGTCATTTGAGTCCAAAATGAAGACGTGTCCAAGAATGACCAGCTTTTAATTAGCAGTTTCTTAGAGTAGTTTGTATTTTTCACTTGCACGTCTTGTGTTAGTTTTGTTTCTATTGAATACGTATACCATTCCTAGTAGTTAACAGCAACAACAATATACCCAGTGGAGGGTAGAATGTACGCAGATTTTGCCACTATCTCATAGAGGAAGATAGGTTGTTTCCTGGGACTATTCCTATTTAGGTATTTTTTCAATAATAAGCTAAAAATGTAGTATACTCGCCAATGATCATATTAGCACAAATCTTACAGAAGGTAATTGCTCCCATTCCCAAAATGGACATTGAGCCCATCTCCATCAAAGAAGTTATAGTGAATGGACAAAAGCAGAAGTTGATAGGGAAACAGCAAACTGGAACAATGTAACCAAGAACTAAAGGGGGTAAGTTGAATGAAAGAAAACAAGGGAAGAGGAACAAAACAAATTTGACACTTTTGACAAACATAGAATAAGGGAAAGAAGGTGACTAAAACAAAGAGTATCACAACAGTGATAAAGAATACAAGCAAAAGGGGGAACATAGAGGAAAAGACAGATAAGGAACAACTAGCTTTGTCATCATTTCATAGCAATGAAGAGGTTTCATATACATCTTGGAATGACACAAATAACAAGCAAAATGGTAGCACTTCCCACTATTAGGAATTTGCATGATGTGGTAATCCATTAGTAATCACTAAAGAACCGGATAGTTGGCTATATTTTTTGAAAAAATCAATTATAAATTTTGAAGTTGTGCTTTGTAACATCCCATAGTTATTTTAGTTAAGCCCGCACCAAAAGTCAAGTGAAAAATTTGAAAATGTACTAGGGTAAGCCAAGTACACGATGCGGACCTGGATAGAAAGTTTGTGCACTGGTTTACGAACTAGAATAGTGTGCGCCAAGTTCGCGTCATGGACTTGGCTATAAATCGCATTTCTTGAATGCGATTTATGAGTTGGTCACAAATCGCGTGTCTCAAATGCATTTAATGTGTTTTGAAAAAAAATAAATTGACGCGGACTTGTTCAATCTCAGTATTCGTTTTCCAATTTTAAGTGAAGGGTATACCAGTCCTTTTCCATCCTTTCTACACTTAAACCACGCTGTCATTTTGAGAAGAAAACAAGTCCTATATCACTGTCACACGCTAGTTTCTTCATAAACGTTCAAGGATTTTTGAGAACAAAGATTAGGAAGGAAGGGCTAGGGTTGGAGCATATCTTTCAAGCTTTTCAAGAAATTGACACATTACAGATATACAAGGTTACTTAGAGTGTTGGACTAAGTTCGTCCCTACATCCTTCATCTAATCTTAGTAAATAAAAGCTTAATCTAGGTTTCCAAACCCAAGTTTCTTGAAATTTCGAATTTGATCTTGATTCTTCCTATTGAATTCTATGTAAATTCATTGCGATTTTGTTTCCTTAATTGATTCTAGTTTTTGATTGTTTGTTCATACTTAATTTTCACATGAACCCTAGTTGAGTTGAGTGGAGGAATTCTCATTGCTACATAGTTTGCATGATTATTTTCCAAAAGAGAAAGCATAACATATCAGTTTTAGAAGCGAAGTAGCGGTCAATTAAAGTACTTTGCATGACTATTTACTATGCATAGTTTCCAGAGTTTAAGTGGGTTTAAGTATTTTCATATTTAATTATTTCATGCATTACCTTGAGTTGGAAGATAATTATTTTCATAAATTTTTTGAACAAGAAGTAGGACTTCCCCCATTAGGAGAGGTCGGGTACCAATGCCTTCTTCAGTCCCTTTTTGGGCCCAATGATGATTGGTATGGAGCATGAGATACTGATTAAGTTTCTGAAAATGAAGCCTCCTGTAATAACCCTTATTTTTTGGAGAAAACTAAGCTTGTATCCCTTTAAAGCAAACTATTTACATTCATATACCCCTTTTACATTTTGTACCCCCATACTATTAAAATTTTTGTCCCCCCCTAATATTAAAATTTACACGCTGATGTAGTGTTAACATCAACACTTGCTTGTACGATATACCAATAGGGTATACATATACCAACGGGGTATCACAGATGATTAAACTCAATCCTATATGATATCGATATGGTATAAAAATACCAACAGAGCATATAATGAATGTATTTTCTACTAAGTAGTGTTTAATAATTTTTTTGTTTCTTATTTATTTCTTAAAAAAATTCAATATACCAATTGGGTATCAGTATACCACCAGACTATCATAAATGACTAAACTTATTCTATATGATACCACTATGGTATATATACCGCCAGAGTATATTATGTTGATGTCAGCATGATGTCAACACGCGAAATAAAAAAGGGGCAAGTGGGTAGAAAGGTAAATAGTTTGGGTAATGGGTCTATGAAGGGTAAATAGTTTAGATTGGGTTTATTAAGGATAAATAATTTCAAATTAGGTCTATTTTGTATACTTTTTTCCTTTTTTTTAATGAAGTGTTAATTGGTAATTTTACCACAAGTAATTTTTATTAAAAGAATTAAAAAAGAGCAACCAGTCCTATTGTTTTCTTCTCTGCTTGTGCAGCATCGACAAAGAAAATAAGAGGAAGAAGTGACTAAAACTTTATTTTCCCCCTTCTCTGTTGCGCTACAATAGAACAAAAGAAAACTAACGCAATTTCATCCCTATACTTTTAGAGAAAGCTTGTATTCACAAGAGAAAATAAATGTGTGCACTTATCAATAGCACGTCACTGACCACGAACTTCTAGTAATCATGTATGAAGAATTATTTGTTTATCTTTGTAGGCATATTGTATCAATGTGGGTTTTTGCGTATTTGTGGGGAAAAAAAGTACCAATATTGGCTAGTGATTAGGGGTACTAGATTTGGAATTTATTTTTATTTAAGATAGCGATGCTTTCAATAGTACAAATTGCACTTCTAAATGGTGAACTTCTGATAGTGCTACGAGAAAGAGAAAACATCTATTATATACTGTGGTAGATCTTATGATTAGATAATCATGAGGCTTTAGAAAGGAAAAGAGACAAGAAATCACCCTATCTACCAGGTCAGTGATGAAAAGCTTAGGAATGCCTTGTTAATTTATTATCCTATGTATTGTTTGTCTCTTTGGGAATGCCTTATGAATTTATTGGAAGTTTAATCACTTATTGTGTAGTGGAGATAGTTGTTATAGTTAATTCATGGTTTAAGGTGCGCGATATTAAGGTTTAGCCTTAAGCTTAAAAAGTTTAAGATATTGGGACTTGATCCAACTAGTATATGATTGATGTCATTAATATTTTTAATAGATTGAGGCAAGTAGGGCTGTTTTGATGGGTGTCCTATGTGTACAAGGTTGCGGAACTTGTTATTAATAAGGTAAGTGAGACTTTAACCTTTAGTAATAGCTTTTTAAACATGCCTTGAAAAATATACTTTTCTCTATCTGGTGCATGTGTTGGGACAAACATATGCTCGACAGAATTGGTGTTCTTCAATCAATCCTAGATATGCTATTTTTAAGAAAAATATTGAATATTTTAATAAATTGTATGTGGTGTGATGCTAGATACCTTTCTTTATTTACTGTGATGTGGTTACTAGGGGCATACATTGCTGCTGTAATATGTTAGGGGCATGCCCATGCTGTCGTAATACTTTAGGGGCTTTGTATGCACTGCCATCATATACTTTTAGACATTATACATGCTATCATGGACTTGTTGGGGTGATGGGTTAATCTCGTTCACTGCCTTTTATGACAAGTTAATTTTGAGTGCAGATTGAATTGAGACATGTAGTGACCTTTGTGAACATTTGTTTGAACTTATTGAGCCATATATTATGAAGTATATTCTTATATGTAATATTTATGTATATCCGTTGTATACATGTATTTTATAACTCTTGTTCCAGGGGTATTAAAGTAGCGAGTCGAGGAATTTATGAGGTTATATTTATATATAGCTCACTCCTTACTTGCATGTCAATGCAAATACTATTGCAGAGGGTGAGACTTGTGGCTGATAAGTTCATTCTCATAGACTCTATTGCTGAGGTGTGAGCCTTTCTATTATTCGTAGAGGCTATTATTTCAGTTCTATCTAGTATAGCTTATTTTTTTTCTTGGGGTTTGCATGCCCGACAGTTGAACTCATGTCACTCTGTTAGATGCTCCATGATCTTATTGCGGGATTTGGGTTTTTACCTATGATTTTGGTTTGATAGTTATTCCATTTTTATGAGTAGTGATGAGGTTTGGTGGTGCACATATTATATCTCTGTGATTTAATAATTTGAATGTATGTATAGATGTTTGGTTCTCCCGACAGAAGGTATTGACAAGTGTCAGTCACATCTAGGGGGTATTTTGGGATTTGACACCTCTAGTGTTTCAAGGTTCAAAGAGCGAGGATGTTTATGAGTTCATCTTAGATTAGTATGAGAGACTTCACAAGTTGGGTATTGTATATTAGTATGGGGTTAAGTTCGTGACCTTTCAGCTTTAAAGAGAGGTTAAGCAGTGGTAAAGAGACTTGGTGTAATGTCAATCACTAGTCCTATTGCTACTCACCTAGATTTAGCTTTATGCCTTATTTCTTGAAATATATGTAGCCCAAACTCTAAAGAGATCATAATAAGGATGAGTTCATAGCACTTGAGCAAGGTAGCATGATAGCAGTCGCTTATAAGACTAAGTTTCATGCCTTGTCCAAATATGTTACATAGTTGATGATTACAGAGGAGAAGAGGATCCAGTTGTTCGTCGAAGGTTTGAATCTTGAGTTGCAAGTTTCGTCTGTTCACTATAAAATCCTTAATTAAATGATAGATTTTATGAAGAAGGTAGAAGGAGTTTGGAAGGTTGGGCATGCCAAGGCTTTGGATAAAAGGCCCAAGAGTGTAGGTAATTTTTATGGCTCTTATTCTCGAGATTTAGGTAGGCCAACAATTTTAGCTCGAGTAGTGAAGTTAGCAAGCCCACTTCTACTGGTGCTTACTCTGGAATTTATAGCAGAATCCCACTCAGAATGGTCAAGGATCTTCTTCCAGATTAGGTACTCAGCCTTTTCTTGACCATAGTTATTATAATTGTTGAGATCCAAGACACATGAAGAGAGAGTGCCCACCCCAGCATGGCTGATCCCAACAGTAGCAGACCAGAGTTATAGTTCTGATAGGCGGAGGTAATAATGGCAGAGGGCGTCCATAAGATAGATGAGGAGGAAATCATAGAGGTCATGAACAAAACATAGACAAGCAAAAAGGTTGTCTGTTGGATGATAAGGCTCAATTTTATGCTTTCTAGGGCAAGAGAAAGGTTGAGGCATCTGATGCAGTAACCATAATACTAATTTTGTATGCAACCGGATGACTGCTATTTTTTGTGATTCAGGCTCTACTTATTTTTTTGTATTAGTAAATTTTGCTTGAGTTTTTTTATTTGATTTGTGATATGCTTGATGCCTCTTTCCATATTTCCACCCAATTAGAGAGTTTGTTCTAGTCATCCATGTCTATCATACTTGTTTTGTTCTATTTATGGGTTTTTAGACTTGGGTTGATTTAGTTATTCTGGATATGACTGATTTTGATGTAATCCTAGGCATGAATTGGCTTTCTTCTTATCATGCAATGCTCAACTATAATGCAATGCTAAAACTTGTCATAAATTATTAGTTTCGTCCCTAAACTATTGATAAGGTTAAAAACACCCCTCGACTTGGTGAACCAAGCTTAAATACACCCTCGAACTTTGCATAAATTATTATTTTTTCCCTAAACTATTGATAGGCTTAAAAACACTTCTCAACTTGTCAAATGGGCTTAGATACACCCCTCCCGCATGCCACATGTCATAACAAGTGAGTATAATTTATTTAAAGTGTGTGAAAGGTTAGAAAAAGACCACATCAACCTTATTTTTTTAAAAAAAAATTTGTGTAACTTTTAATTACCAAACTACTAGAATACCCTTCTTCTTTTCATTTAACATTTCCTACATTAATGGCGACCTCAAAGAAAATCTATTTTTTTTTCATTCTCATTTTTAATTGCTTAATTCTCTTTCTTTTACTATTTTGTTTATGATTATTTTATGTCAATGTGGACTTCTAGCAACGTTAAAAATTTTATGGTCAAAATATGATAAATGTCACGCCCAAAGTCCCATTAAGGCGGACTGGCACCCGTTGCCAATAAGGCCTGGGAGAACTAATCTATATCTATGCGCTTTCTATACATATTATGAGGGATTTTTACATTCAACATGCCTTTAAGAAGGTAGACAGTAATAACAAGCCAAAAGGAAATGCATATGGCTAGGCCGTTGGGGCCACGGTGTCTAAAGTACGAGACATGACC
>JAABOM020000084.1:722733-753423 GCA_011800125.2 Solanum clarkiae
AGTATTATTCTTTATCTCGAGCTATATCCGTAAATAAAGATATATAGAATGCATCAGTTACAGATTTAATTGGCAAGATAATGACTTTTCTGTTAATTACAATCTTTTCATTGGCTAATTTCCACCAAAGGATACAGAAAATTAAATTAATTATAATGATCTTGCAATGCTCATAAATGATCAGTAAGCCACTAAATTAATGACATATAATATCTATTTATATTTTATTAATTAGATATTTTATAATTTTATTTAGTATAGAGTTAAAATGGTAATTCAACTTTACAATTTGGAGCTTTCCACCTTTAGTTGTATATGATATGATATGATGACTAGTTCAATATTAGTAAGTTTAATTAGTTAGTTCAATATAGTATGAGTTATACTTTTTGCTATCACTTTGAATACGTACCAGTAAAGTTATTTTCATCAAGATATAGAAGTTGCATCTTGGTTAAGTTGCCAATCTCCTGTGGTAAGGATCCCTGGAGATTATTCCTCCATAGTGAAACATGTTGCAACGAGGAGATATTGAACATGGAGATCGAGATAGAGCCGCTAATCTGGTTTATCTCCATGCCTAAGTCCACCAAATAAACTAGATTTTCAATTTCTTGAGGAATTATCCCTGCATTTAATGTGTAATTAAAAAAACTGAGGTGTGAATATAATAGTACTAGCATTCATAGGATAAAACATGCCTGTAAAATGGTTATGTCCGAGAGTCATGGCCTTCAGATTAATTAGTTTTCCAATTTCACTGTGTATTGGTCCATAAAACTCATTTTGTGATAAGACAATATTTGAAGTTGTGAACAATTTGACAAGCTTCTAGGCATATGACCATGAAATTTGTTTTCGGTTAGATAAATCCTTTTGCGTATAGGAAGACCATTGCATAAATCATTGGGAAGATTCCCTGATAAGCTATTGTTTGTGAATGAAATAACTTCGATTCAAGAAATATTGAAAATTGTGAATGTATAGAACCCGTAAACTGATTATGTTGTATGGACAATCAGTTCAGACTTTGGAGATTGCCAATCTCTTCCGGGGATGTTTCCTTCAAGGAAATTGGTAGATATTTCTAAATTCTCCAACCTTGAGGCATTTGAAAGTGACAAAGGAATGGAACCAGTGAAACTATATTCCTACGATTTAGAAGTTGAAGTTAGTGTAAGAACCCAAACCAAGAAGGAATTTCCCCTCTGAAACTGTTGAAACTTAAATCAAGAACTTAAGCCGACGCAAACATACCATTTCTTGAGGCAAATTTCCCTGGAAATTGTTGCTTCCCAAGAAGAGAAACAATAAATGTGAGACTTGCAAAATCATGGGTAATCCTGCCTGTAAGAGGCATGTTGAGAAGATTCAAGGACTTCACTCGATGGTGTCGAGAACCACAAGTGACTCCTACCCAACGACAAACAGAAATGGTAGGAGACCAACTTCCATTCAAGAAGTGAAAAGGGTTTGAAATGATTTGAGACTTCAAAGAGAGAAGAGCTAATTTATCAGTAGTAATATTGATTTGAGTCATGGCTGAACTAGCCATAACATAGTAAAGCAACAAGAGGGTTGTTGAGAAAAAACAAGTGAAGGTTTTCTCCATAACTACAAATGTTAATAAGAAAATATTATGGATAGTAACATGTGGTGTTGAGGCTTTAAATAACAATAAAATTTCCATGATTATTCTTTTAAAATTAAATTACTTTTATTTATTCATTCCATCATATGAATACTTTTACCACCAAATTGATAAGAAATGTGAATTCCTCTAATCAGCCAAAAAATTGTGCAAATCAACCAAGTCTTTGCAACCGTAAATATAGTGGCAAAGTTGTCCCTCTAATCAGTTCAAAGACTTTTTAAGTTGTTTTCTACTAAAGGTGTATCGAAAATTGAAAGGGGTTCGAAATGATTTGAGATTACTTAAAAAAAAAAAAAAACCACAAGCACATGATAGTTCATGTATGAATCTGACAAAAACATAAAAATAAAACAAATCAGGTGATATCGCTTCTCACTTCAGGAGATAAAAAGTACAAAATGATCAAAATAATTGGGAGGTGTTTGACTAAGCTCATAGACTCGTTAAACTGACTTATAAACATTTCTTTTAGCTTATTTACATGTTTAAGTACTTATAAACTAAAACCAACCAAAAATCATAAGTTGATCATTCTAACTTATTTAATTTTTAGTTTATGAAAACTTTTAATTTGTCCAAGTCTATGTACTATTTTATCCTTCATTTTAAAAAAAATCTTAAAAATACTCTTTCTAATATAAAACTCGTAACTTCCTTTTCAGTAAGAGATACACCATTCCTCTTGGAATGAAATATAAAAAATATACATCAAACTATCCTCTTTTGCATTTCATACGATTGAAAAACACAACTCTCTCTTTTATAAATAAATATAAAGATGTAATCTGTTACGCCATCTGGTATGCTCCCTTAAAGTAAATTGCGAAATAAATCCAAAATCTCCAAACTTTTGAGGCATTTGATACTGATGGAGGAATTGACCCTTTGAGATTGTTTCCATACAAGTTTAAATATCTCAGGCACGTGAAACTTCCAAACCAACAAGAATTTCCCCTTTGAAGGTGTTGAAACTTAAATTAAAAAAATTAAGCCGGTCCAAGTATACCATTTCTTGAGGCAAATTTCCATGGATAATTGTTGCTTCCTAAGTCAAGATAAAAACAAGAAATGTGGGATTTTCAAAATCGGGTCGGGGGGGAGGGGAGTGGGGGCCGTGTTTGTAAGATCCATGATAGAAAGATTCAAGGACTTCACTCGATGAAGAGAGAACCACAAGTGACATCTAATACTCATCAGCAAACAAAATCAACTTTCTTTCAAAAAGTGAAAGGAGTTTGAAATCATTTAAGATTTTAAAGAAAGAAGAGAATATTGATGATTGTAATGTTGGTTTGGGTCAATATTGAACTAGCCATAATAACATAGTGAAGCAATAAAAATGTGAAGGCTTTCTCCATTAGTGTAAATATTATTTACTGCGTACTTAATTGTTAATTAGTAAATAGTTTTACTTCCATTTTCTCTAGAATTGTGTAGTTATAAGTCCTGCTGTATTTACGAACTTACTAGTGTTTGACTTGCAAAAAAGGTCATCCAGTAACTAGTGTTTGCCTTGGAATTTGGAAAGATGTATGAAAGGAAGGTTGGAAAAAAAGTTCAAGTGGCAGACCAAGAAAAAAATATAAATAGTGCTTGACTTGGAAAAGAATCATCAAATGTAAGGATGCTCATGATATACATAGTATACAATTTCTTGTAAGTAGATACTTCTTAATGGTTCTATTGGTTTAGAATGTGTCAGCATTAGACTTAAAAAAGAAAAAAAAAAGGTGAGTTTTCCATATTACGATAGTTATAAGTGACTCCACCTAGTGACAGGTGTAGTTAATCGGTGGTATATGCAGATTTTTTTGTTAGCAGTGTCACCTTACAAGTTGAAAAATAATGAATAAAATATATAATACTATATTAAAAAAAAATCAAAATAAAACTCATTTTACGTACACGACTATATATTTTTTAAAAAAAATAAAAATTAAAAATTATTATAACTTTTTCTTTGAAAACTAACGAATAAAACATGTAACACGTATTAAAAAAGCTTCTTTTTTTAAATGAAACCCATTTTATGTACATCTATATAATTTCTAAGAAAAAATATTAAAATTTATTATAATTTTTTCTTCATGAACTCTTTTTTTTTTTTTGAAAAATAACGAATAAAACATGTAATAATATATAAAAAAGAAATTTTTTTTAAATAAAACCATTTTACGTAAAAAAAACTATATATTTTCTTTAAAAAATATAATTAACAATTATTATAACTTTCCTCTTCATGAATTTTCCTTTTCTTTAAAATGTATTCAAAATAGAGCCTTAAATGTATCAAAAAAGACACCCATTTCAGATTCAAACCTGCAACCACACCTACAAATTCAAGCAACTAACCAACGAAGTTGCGCATGCCTTTGTGACAAGAAGTGTCACTTTATATAATAATATTCAATGTATTTTTTTTGTCTTTAATTATATATATATATATTGATTTTTTCAGCGAAGCAGTGTCACGTGACACTTCTTGAATCTTAGTAAATCTGCCCTTGGAGTTAATAGATAAATCCAAGTTATGTGGGGCATATTATCACACAATTAATAAAGCTAAAAAGTATTAATCGTTGATGACCCCTTCCAATCAAAACAAGCTTAGTTTTCGTAACACCTTTTAAAAATGGGAGAATTACATCAAAACACCCTTTTGGTCAATTTCTTCTTTGACTGTCTTCTGCTGAAGCTTCTTCTAATTATTCTTTTTTTTTTTTAGCGCAAGATGAATTATTTTGAGCGAATTAGATTTAGAAGATATAGGAGAATATCATTTTTAAAATTTGTAATTGTTTTGAGGTGATTTGAGTGACCAATGTATACTTCTTAAACAGTGAGCATATACTCACATAGAGTTAAATTGTATTTGGTGTATACTGAGCGTATACTCACATAGAGTTAAGTTGTATCAGGCTTTTTGAGTATATTGTATTTGACAAGTTATATTATATAGTCAATATACTTTTTATAACGTATAGCTATTTTTTATATAATAAAAATATAAACGTATTTATTATTAATTAATTATTTTATTGTATATATTAAAAACTGTCTCTTAAACAATGTGGCCCATTTTTCTTGGGCAACCAAACCTAAGAAATCCAGATTATGAAGATACTTCTAATTACAAAATTATCCAAAGATCAATAGACTCCACAGCTAGTTTGAAACCATATTTTACGAGAATTGCCAAGATTGCTTTCTTTTCACCTTTCTTTTGCTATTGGACTCTCAAAAAATACCTCATAAGAAATTCTATCTATTTTACTCTCTCCGCGACATTTTTTTTGACTTGACTTGATATTTTAGAAAAAAAATTAAGACTTTTAAAACTTGTACTCTAAAACAATTCTTAAATATCTTGTGTATGTGATAATCATTTCATTAAGGATAAAAAGAAAAATTCTTAAGTTAAATTATTTTCAATTAGAGTAAGATGACATTCCTTTTGATACGGTTAAAAAAAAGGTATCACATAAAATAGGGTAAAGAGAGTAGTAAATATAGCATGCCTTCGCAAAGCATCGACCACAAAGTTACTACTCCCTCCATCCCATTTTATGAGTTGGTTTGAGAAAAAGAAAGATTTTTTGAAATGTATCGTCTAAAATAAATTATACATGTTTGTGTGATTATAAATCATCTTAATAAGTGTAAAATATAGAAATATGTTATTCTACTTATACTAACTAAACTAAAAGTGAAGGGGCAATTTTCTTCAAAACTCTGAGATTAATTTTTTTTCTAGGAATTAAAAGAAAAAAAGGTCACCACCAATGAAGACCCCTTTTTTTTTTAGGAATTCTAAATGTCCCCAAGTAAGTCTAGATGAGGAAGTCAAAAAACTCTTTTGGGAGGAACTGGATAAGGTTGTGCGAGACATACCGGAGACAGAAAAAATCTTCATTAAGGGTGACTTTAATGGGCATATCGGGGCAACTATTAGCAGGTTTGGAGATGTTTATGGAGGCTTTGATTTTGGGGAGAGGAATGAAGGTGGGACGTTTCTCTTGGATTTTGCCAAAGCCTTTGAGTTAGTTATTGCTAATTCATGTTTCCCAAAGAGGGAAAACCACTTGATTACCTTTCGTAGTACGGTAGCTAAGACTCAAATAGATTACCTACTTCTCCGAAAGGGTGATAGAAGTCTATGTAAGAATTGCAAGATTATTTTGAGCAAAAATATTTCAATTCAACATAGGCTTTTAGTGATGGATTTAGCGATCAAGAGAGAAAAAAAGAAGAATGTTATTTATGCCCAACCAAGGTTAGATGGGGATGCCTTAATCCTACCCTTTGTCGAGAGATGGAGGAAAAGTTGAGAAACTTAAAGGCGTGGAATAGTGATGGTTATGTGAACAACATGTGGGACACTACTGCTGGTTGCATTAGCAAGGTAGCTATCAAGGCTTTTAGTGATGGATTTAGCGATCAAGAGAGAAAAGAAGAAGAATGTTATTTATGCCCAACCAAGGATTAGATAGGGATGCCTTAATCCTGCCCTTTCTCGAGAGATGGAAAAAAAGTTGGGAAACTTAAAGGCGTGGAGTAGTGAAGGTTATGTGAACAACATGTGAGACACTACTGCTGGTTGCATTGGAAAAGTAGTTATCGAGGTACTAGGGGTTCCAAGAGGGACCTTTGGTGGACATCAGGGCGATTAGTAGTGGAATGATAAAGTTCAGGGCAAAGTGAAAGATAAGAAGGTCGCTTACACAGAGTGGTTAGAGCGTAGGGAGAAAGATGAAAAGCAAAGGCACAAGGAGATCTATAAGACGACTAAGTCAGAAGCAAAGACAAAATTTATTTTGTACATGACAGGGGCTAAGAAAGCAGCGTTTGAGCGCCTATATGAGGAGATAAGTGATAAAGGCGGGAAGAAAAGATTGTATAGGCTCGTTAAAGAGAGAGAAAGGAAGGCTCGCGACTTGGACGAAGTGAAGTGCATCAAGGATGAGGAGGGTGAGGTATTGGTGGATGACACTTCCATTAAACTAAAGTGGCAAGCTTACTTTGATAAACTCTTAAATAAAAAAAGAGATAGAGATATTGAGCTAGGTAAGCTGGCACACACCGAAAGTCATCGTGATTTTGATTATTGCACGTGGTTCAGAGTTGAGGAGGTTAGAAGGGCTATTAGTAGGATGAAGAGAGGGAGAGCTATCAGACCTGATGAGATTCCGATAGATTTTTAGAAAACATGGTCAAGGATGGCAAAGAGTGGTTGACTAGACTGTTCAATGCTAAGATGCCTGATAAATGGAAGAGTATAATGGTTCCATTGTACAACAACAAGGGGGATATTCAAAACTATAACAATTACAGGGGTATCAAGTGGTTAAGTTACACTATGAAAGTCTGGGAGAGAGTGGTGGAGATGAGAGTGAGAAGAGTAGTGTCTATCTCAGAGAATCAATTTGGATTCATGCTAGGGCGGTCGACTACTGAAGCAATTCATCCTGTTCGGAGGTTAGTGGAGAAATATAGGGAAAGAAAGAAGGACCTTCATATGGTGTGCATTGATCTCGAGAAGACCTATGACAAAATTTCAAGGAATGTCCTATGAAGGTGTCTCGACGTGAAAGGTGTCTCAATGAAATATATCAAGGTGATTAAGTCCATGTATGACGGAGCCAAAATTCGGGTAAGAACGCTAGGAAGAGACTCAGAGTATTTTACTGTTGAGATGTTACCCCATCAAGGATCTGCGTTGAGCTCTTTCCTGTTTGCCTTGGTGATGGATGAGTTGACGCGATCTATTCAGGAGGAGGTACCATGGTGTATGCTATTTGCAGATGACATAGTACTGATTGATGAGACTCAAACTAAAGTTAATAATAGGTTGGAGGCTTGGAGACATACCTTGGAGTCCAAAGGATTCAAACCGAGCAAGACCAAAGCTGAATACTTGGAATGTAAATTCAGTATTGCGAGGGATGAAACAGATATGATGTGAGGCTTGCTACTCAACCTATCCCATGAGGAAAAACTTTAAGTATCTGGGGTCCATCATCCAGAGTAGTGGCGATATCGATGATGATGTCATACATCGTATTGGGGCAGCATGGACTAAATGGAGGCTCGCCTCTGGAGTATTGTGTGACAAGAAGATACCACCTAAACTCAAAGGTAAGTTTTACAGGATGGTAGTTAGATCATCTTTGTTGTATGGAGTAGTTTTACAGAATGGTGGTTAGATCATCTTTGTTGAATGGTGTGGAGTGTTGGCCAATTAAAAATGCACATGTACGGAAGATGTATGTCGCTAAGATGAGGATGTTGAGATGGATGTGTGGTCATACCAGGAGTGACAGGATTAGAAATGAGACCATTCGAGAGAAGCTAGAGGTGGCCCATGTGCTGATAAGATGAGGGAAGCAAGACTGCGATAGTTTGGACATGTGTAGAGAAGGAGCACTGATGCTCCTGATATTCCTGTTAGGAGGTGCGAGAGGTTGGTTTTGAGAGTTATACGGATGGATAGAGGTAGATTGAAGAAGTATTGGGGGAGATGATCAGACAAGATGATGAAAGTTGATCTCACCGAGGATATAACCTTAGAAAGAAGTGGAGGTCGCGAATTAAAGTAGTAGGCTAATTGGTTGGTGGAGGTAGATGGTTATCTAGCCTTGAGGTATAGTGGGGTAGAGGACTAGTCGTGTTTTATATCATGTGTCATCATTATCTGTCGTTTATGTGTTAATTTTATCATATTTACATACTATCATGTGCTTTTGGTTATTAGTCACTCTTTCTGTTCCCTTTCCTTTCCTTTTTATCATATCTAGTTTATTCTACTTATGAATTTTTGAGATGAGTGTTCGCAGGAAATCACCTCTCTACTTGTATGAGGTAGTGGTAAGGTCTGCGTATATTTTACTCTCCCCAGACCCCACTTGTGGGCTTCCACTGGCTATGTTGTTGTAGGAATTCTAAATGTGAAATAAGTCTACTTTCAACTATATACAATAAACTAATTAATCTACAACAAATATAGCCATATTTTTATTTATATAGAAATAGCAAAAAATCACAGAAAATATATAATGATTATACAATATAGTTTATCAAAAGTCATAGAAAATATACACTAACTATATAATATAAATTACTTATAAACGAGGCATGCAATGAATATACAGTATGATACACTGAAGAACTAAATATAACTTGATTATACATGTCCATACAACGAATGATCATTTTTTTTATAATTACTTTGCCCGAATAGCCGACTACTGTAATTATCCTATCATATAAATTGAGACTAGTTTTTGAAGACTGTGCATTGCATGACCCAAATAGATGTTATTTTTCTTTCTTAATTTTTGTGATATAGATAAAACTTGGGCAATCAATAATTTTAATATATTTTAATTTTTTAATTATTTGAATTTTTAATATTTTTAAGTAGTCTTTAAATAATACACATAATAGAAATAACATAGTAAAATTAGGTAGACACTTTAATAGCCACCGCAAAATTAAATGGACACCTTATTGTAATTTCATAGTTGAAGTAGATGAAATAATTAAATAATAATTAACAGAAATGACACAAGCAGACACGACGTGAAAATATTGGTACTGTTAAAACTTGATATCAACATGTCATGCTTGAACCATCAAGCCAAGCAACTCAATAATCACCTACTTGTTGTAGCTGCATGCTTGAAGCTGCTGAAGTAGACAGCTGAAGCAAGAACGACGATCCTAAGCTCCTCAATCTAGCGACTTATTATATAAGAGAATATGAAGAGTAATAAAAGTTATTGTACTTGCAATGTATAAAAGATAGGGTTTCCAACTAAATAACCTCTTTTGAATTTTTTCCATAATGTATTCAAAAGGGAAATAATTGACCCTATAATGTAGAAAGTCCGAGAAATGAAAAGGAAGAGGAAGAATGCAGAGACCACAACAAAAATCAACCAGAGAAGGTAAACTTACAAGCCCTGCCTACCCCTGTATAAAAAATGTGTAGTCGTTCATATTTGCTGCTTTGGTGAAAGAAGCAAGTAAGGTTCAGCGAGGCACCGGAGAGGAAGGTTCAGCGAGGCACCGGAGAGGAAGCAGGGGGTTAAGACATTATAAAACGAAAATTTACTGCCTGGGAATGTCCATCTTCAAATGATTTGAACTTCTCCCATTCAGCACAAGCAAACTATGATTTAGCTCAGCTCAGCTCATATAACGAATGGCTGTTCCG
This sequence comes from Solanum clarkiae, assembly GCA_011800125.2. Lineage (NCBI taxonomy): Eukaryota > Viridiplantae > Streptophyta > Magnoliopsida > Solanales > Solanaceae > Solanum > Solanum clarkiae. The sequence continues at coordinate 732,603 of JAABOM020000084.1, forward strand.
AGCCAGTCATCAGGTATGCCACCCTTCAAGACTCCGCTAAGGGCTTTCACTGAGTGATCTGTCCCTGCCTGAATCAATTCAAATAAATGACGAACTAGTTGGATGGATTATATTAGTTTCTCCTTCCTAACTCTCGCTTTAGTTTCCAGTATAACCATTACCTTTGTTATGTAGACATCAATCCCAAGCTTGGCAATCATCGCAGCTTCTGTTATTTTTGTCACCATCCCGCCAGTTGTGTCATGGGCAGCTACAGTGAATTCAACTGTTGATGAAAGATTCAGGAACACCAAGTAAGTAAATTGTCTCTCAGTTCAATGCAAGTTAAAGTTGTCCTATACTGACTGGGCTTGCTTGTATCTTCTAATTTAGGATTCACTACCAACCAGCTTCCATCTTCACGTACAGCTGCAACAAGTAAACATCGTAACGATATGATGCAGCTAGCTTACTGTAGGTGCTTTATGGAAAAAATAATATACTCAAAACAATAAAACCAACTCTAGGGCTAAAATGGAGCATTTACCGATTTCCCGGATAAGTACAGCACCAGGTTCTACTGGTGGACGATCATATACACCAAGCACATCCGTCTTCGCTCAAGATGTATAGGATAATATTTATAGAACACAATCTCATGTTGATCAAAGATAATGCATCAAAAAGATGATATGATCACTAACAGCTTATGCGTCGGGCCTAGTTAGGGGGTTCTGTATTCATTGTGTGCCCGACTTGAGATGAACCTAGAAATAGAATCTGTAGTGTCTGTTTTAATATGCAAATATATTGCAGGTTTTAATGCAATGTTTCCAAAAAGAATGTAAATGGACTTTACGTACTACACAGGGATACAACATACCCAATGTAATCCCACAAGTCACACAATACACAGGGATGATGTTTTATAAATAGACAGAGATATCCCGGTAAAAAGAGCACTTGGACCCACCTTAGAGTGTTTTCTCAATGTAGCATTCAAGTCTTGAGCATAATTAGTACATTTGTGTAAAAATGAGGAATCTAGAAAGTTAAATGGAGTAACAAACTCAAAATTATATTTATTGAAGATATTTGTACTTGCAAATCACCCGCATGAACTGTGTCAAAATGCATTCTCTTTTTTTTTTCTGATAAAGTAAAAGTTGTATCAAAATGCACTATCAATATATTAATGGTGTTGGATACAAGAAAAACAACAAACTCTGGGTTTAGTTCAGCTGCCAAATGACGTATTATCACGTCTCCACTCAGAATAGTGCACTCCTGAACAAGTGAAAGGATAAGTACATGATCACCAAGTTGATGTTCAATTATACTTGAAAAACACACCTGCATTGTATCCAGGACTGCATCCCCATGCAGAACCTGGAATTCAAATGAAATAGTGTTACAGCATTCCGTCACTAAATCAGAAAATTGAAGCGAATGCAATAACAAGGTGACCAAATTACAGTTCTTCACTATGTCACAATATTTTATTTCACTGATCTCATATCTTATGAAAGAATAGTGAAGAAATGTTTTATGAAGAACAATTTAATAGAACTGTTCTTTGCAATCAAGAAAAAGACTCAAAAATGCTTGGTCAAGGCAGAGCGGAAAACTAATCTAAGGTACATTTGCAGAACATCTTTGCTTATTTGCTAACATAGCTTTGGTTATTTCACACAGATTGACATTAATTCAAGTAAAAAATTATTTTGACAAGCTCTCCGACTGCAGAGATAAACTTAATTGGTATTCCCTCTGTCTCATTTTATATGACACCCTTTCCTTTTTGGTCCGTCCCAAAAACAAGGTCACCTTACTCTAATTAGAAACAATTTAAATTTAAAATTCCCTTTTTACCCTTAATGAAACGATTCTCGGCCACACAAATATTTAAGAATTATTTTAGACCACAAGTTTTTAAAGTCTTCCTCTTTTCCTTAAACACCGTGCAAGTCAAAGAGAAATGGGACGGAGGGAGTATTTGATAGTTCCGTTCATAAATAATTCAGTGATGAACTAGCATAAGCATTAAATAATCCCAAGTTCACAATTGTACTACAACCTACTCCGGTTATGCTTGATATAAAAAGTATCTGATTGAGAAGTGTGGTCTTTGGATATAAAAATAAGCTAAAAACACACATATAGTCAATACAATGTGTTAGTAAATAAATGTATTGGCTTTAACTCTTGATATAACCCATATGGCTAAGTATCAGCAGGTTTCATGTGTATATACGATTGCAACAACAAACAACAACACACCCAGTGGAATCCCACAAGTGAGGTCTGGGGAGGGTAGAATATACGCAGACCTTACCACTATCTCATAAAAGTAGAGAGGTTGTTTCCTGGGAACCCTTGTCTCAAAAATCCATAAGCAGAATAAACTAGATATAGCAAAAAAGGAAAGGAAAAGAAAGGAAATAGAAAGAAGGATTAATAATGAAAAACACATGCTAGTATGTATATACGATAAATTTAACACATATAAGACAGATAATGACAACACATGATATAAGAACTCGACAAAACCTACTACCCTACTGTACCCTGCTAACCTATTAACCTTCTCCTCTAATTCGCAACCTTCACTCCTTCCTATCTAAGGTCATGTCCTCGGTGAGATCAAGTTTCATCATATCATGTCTAATCACCTCCCCCCAATACTTCTTCGGTCTACCTCTACTCCTCCTAGTGACTCCTAAATCCAACCTCTTGCACCTCCTAACAGGAGCATTGATACTTCTTCTCTGCACATGTCCAAACCATCGCAGTCTCGCTTCTCTCATCTTGCCAGCCACAAGGGCCACCTCTAGCTTCTCCCGAATGGTCTCATTCCTAATCTTGTCACTCCTGGTATGTCCACGCATCCATCCAACATCCTCATCTCCGCGACCTGCATCTTCTAAACATGTGTATATATGATTGCAAGAGAGACAATCATCACTGGTATTTTTCCTCATAAGAAGCATGAATTACTATGAGGAGGGAGTATATTGTCCACCTCTTAAAATTTCTTGGTAATGTTTAAATCTCATGAATCAAATCTTTTTGGGCCAAAAGGGGGGAAAAAAAAAAGCACTTTATGTGCCTTCGGAGCTTTAACACTCAACAGAAATCTGCTCCTACATTATAATTAAATGTGATCCTTTGTTCCTATAATAGTGGTATAGCAGATGGTTAACACTTCGCTCAAGTTATATTCATAGATAGAAAACACTTTACTCCAGCACATGAAAACCAGCTTAAATCATGAGTAACAGTGGGTACATTCGATCACATCAACACTATTAATTTTCCTCCTCAAAGTGAAAAATAACGTCTTGCTTGTGATGTGTTGTACTTGAGCCAAGGGTCTATTGGAAACAATCTCTCTACCTTCACAAGGTAGGAATCAGGCTGCGTATACACTAGCCTCTTTACACCACACATATGGGATTACACTGGGTATATTGGTGGCGGTGGTGCTTGTGTGAGTGCCTTCATCCAAAAGATTGTAGCTCCAACCCCCAAATTTGGTAATTTTCTTTTCTGTGGATTTTGTTATAGTTTGTTAGAAATACAACTCATAAATCCGTTTGAAGTTTTCAAAGAGTTCTATTATGACCCTAGGCTGCTTCACACGTTATCCTACAGGTTTTGGGTTCAATGATCCTGTTCTTTTATAAGGTAACAGGGCTTATCTAACAAAGTGTTCTCTATGCAAATCTGTTCTCACAACTATTTTCTTTCTACTTCTAGTCCAATAGTATATTGTCTCTACCTTATCTGTCGCTTTGAACGGCCATTCAACTCAATGAGCCACTAGGTGAACTGTAGGAGCTTTTTCAAACTCGTGAACCCAGTCTCTACTATTTGATCTTCCAGATCCCTTTATCAACTTGTTGAGCCTAATCTCTTTGCTCTACTTACTCTTCAACCTACAAGCTACCTTAACACTCATGTATTTGGAAGAAGTAGAAAATGAAACAAAGCACAACACACATATTTAAACCCCAAAATTGGTTACACATGCAAAATGACATTAAAGTACTACAGTTCTACAACATCCCGCGCCTTGATAGGAGTTTCAGAAAAGCTTTATTGTTGTCATAGGCTATTCCATCCATTATATTGAAGATTTGACTTGGATGTGCAAATTCCATTACATTTTTTACACGTAAGCCTTTGATTTAGATAAAGAGAGCCTACGAGTAACAAAATTTTAAGAGCAGTCCAATCCAATGAAAAGGAGTGTCAGATACACTTTTAAGTAACAAGGGATGAGAGTTTTTTCTTCAATCCCAGACTTGAACCTCATGTATAATCCGTCAGCCCAGTACTCGTTTGTCTCTTATAACTTAGTCATCCATACATGTTTCTCAACTTAGTCATTCAACCCGGAAATCTCCAATCCCGAAGTAATAGATTCTAAGGATCTCACAGATCACCAGGGTTCCTTTCCTTGTTCATATATTCTGTTGTTTTAAGAGCTCTGCATCTTTTAGCAAGTAATGATGCCTGCCGCAATGCCTTTGGAACTCCTTACAGTTGTTCAACAGCAGCGCCCTACTCCAAGAATGATTATGAGATTCTTGATCAACACGTCAAAGAGATTAAGACAGTGATTCATCAATACCAACAACACTCTCCAGCCTCCAGCCTCCAGCCTCCATCCCCCCTCCCCAAAGAATCATCCAAAATTACACACTAGAAAGAGCTCTGAGTAGTAGAAATTTTACGGGATTTTTTGAGCCTTCGGTGTTTATGTCAAAATCCATATAATCATGAGATTTTGTACTATTTATAATATTCTTCTAGATATTTGAACATCAAGCTTATAAATGCACATCAAATAGTGCTAATGGCTAGCACATCCTTGACACGAAAACCTAAAATCATGAGAACCTACCAACACAATGCGCATTCGTGATGATATGCTTGCCCTAAGAAAATGGACAGGGAGGATATAAAGGAAAGGTAAGAATATGGTCTGATAGTCTCTGCATCACGTGAAAAATGTAACTGGTTGTGTTGCCAAGAAGATAGTTATGTGGGTAAACGGTTATAAGAATTCAGGCTAGACCCAAAGAGTTCAAACTTACAGGTATAAAACCAGTATCAATAGCTTTAATGACCGTGGAAATGTCAGCTTCCGTCATCTGCAAAAGCACAAGTTGCCAAATTTCAAACAATTTCACAGAGGGAACAATTTTGGTTTCTCAAAAGAGCTTAACAATATAACAATATATCCATTTAATAAAAATGATCTTCATTTCGCCTTCTAACATTTCTTTGACATGTGGACCAACCACATGAGAACGGAGACATTCCGATGGATGGAATACCCTCTGCAACAACAAAAAATTTCTTTTAGGGATCCAGTGACAAGAAACACACATAAAATTTCTGATCTAGAGCATGACTAAGTGACCAATGAAGGGTGAAATCAAGTAAGCCCTTCACGGTGAAAATATGCATCTGTGATGAATCATTAACAAGCCTTGTATGTCAAGAGCTGTCAAATGTTTGTGGATTGACTGGGTGGACAGCTATCTAGTACTGTGGACATCAGCAACATGACTAGACTAATTAGGATGTTAGCTTCTTAAAGAGTGATGTGGGAACTTAAAAGAGGATATCAAAATAAATTTAGGCCCTCGTAGCATCTTCAGCAGAGCAACGTCGCTCGTCCAATCTGATATCATAATAGCCTATGGCCTTCACAGTGTCTATTCAAATCCTATTTCTTGTCATGCAATAAAGCAGTTGGGTTATTAGAGAGATTCTAAGAGTTAAAGATCCAATATCATTTCAATTCACAACCCTGCCCACAGTGACACCCCATGGAGCGAAGATATGAAAATGTTACATATTATGGTACCAGTTATATTTAAATCAAAATAATTTCTATTTCTAGACAACCTTAGAGACTAGTAACGTTGAAATGAAATTGTTATGAGTACCTCTTGCTAGGGCTCTCACGATTTCAAGATTGAGGGATGTGACCTGCAATAAAAACATAAAAGGGGATCATTGCATAGAGACGAACAAGTGTAGCAAATAATTAGATCATAATCACTTAATTGGTGCAGTAAACACCAAACCCGTCATGCCCTCTATGCTGTAAAGAGACATCTCTCAGGAGCATAGTGAATAAGGTTAAGCAGATAAGAAACTACGGATGGAAGTTTAGCCTACATAAGATCCCCGAAATATTTCCAAAACTGGAGGAGGACAAAGACACATGCATGAACCATTTCATATAATGATTGTGACCCAAATGAAAAGGCCATGGAATGCAGGAATGCAAAAGAATCCCAAGTTAGAAGCAGAAGGTTGAAAAGGAATAGAGACAAAAACATCAGCTAAATAATAGAGTTGAAATATGTGTCCGGCAGAACAAAGATATTTGCTTGAAAACGGAAAGGTGTGGACTGGATCTTACTGAAATTCTTGTGGCAACGAAACCGGCCTTGACAAGAGATCGGCTTAGTCCACCCTTATGAACCCCTGACTTGCTAGCTTGAAAGTGTCCAAAGGAACCTGACGGCAATGATGGCAAATGTCAAGGCCCATGAGTTTACTCGAAATTAAAGTCCAAATTGTCCATCTAGAGTACCCAAATTGGGTTGATTTATGTTTATTCATTTCATAATTCAAAGAATTTTTCTAAGGCGAATGAACCATAAAAATCCTGCTAATGACTAGCACAGTCAATTAATATCGACCTGCTCCATGAACAACAATAAAACTTTCTGAATCCGCAACTGGTTGATCACCAAAATCATTAATGAAACTTGGAGCTTCAGACTGTCCCGGCCTTTTACTCCAATCCATTCCAAGAACAGTTGCAGAAGTAGAATCTGGTACAAATGCTTGACGAAGCTGGGACGAGACTTCCTTAAGATTCTCCTCATCTATAGTCTCCAATTTATTTTTACATGTAATGGCTGCACCTCCTGAACTAAAAAGTAAACAAATAATTTATCCGAAATATCAAAACTTAAAAATAAAAAAAAATTAAAAAAAAAAAAAAAAACACATTGCTAATAAGTAGGGAGAATTTTCTATCCCCTTGTTCACACCAACTTGATGTTACTACCCATGCACCTGATAAATTGTTAAGAACAACCTAAAATAGTTAAATACAAACTCAGGAGAAAGCACCAACCAGCATACATGGTTACGATTTATGATTGTTAAACTTCAATCAACTAGCATGCTCTGCTACTATTTGTTGTTTTTGTTATTTTCTATCATCACTAGTATGTACATTACGCGTAAACTAATTTTGTCTTGAACCAAGGGTAGACCGGAAACAACCTTTCTATCTCACCTCTGAGGTACAAGTAAGGTCCGCGCATACACTCTAGGCTCTCCAGACCCCACTAGGACTACACAGGATATGTTGTTGTTGTTGTAGGTTAAGTCAGTCCACTATGCATCAATCCTAAACTAATTGAGCTCGGTTACACATATCCTCTGTTAAGTGAAATGATTCATCTAGCTTGACTATTTTACACCTGCTATAACCCTAGTCAATTGTTGTCACAAAATAAGTGCCAATTGAAAAGTAACACAACATTTTAGACCTATTTTGATCCAAAGAGAGTTGATTTAACAGTATAATTTTTGACGGCGGAGGACAATTTCTAAGATTTGTTAGACCCATATAAATTAACAAATAAATGCTCAACATGGACATACATATTTCAGTTAAATAAACAGATATCAGATCAAAAGGAAGTTGACCAAAGAGAAATATGAAAGCAAAAGAAAGATGTTTTGATGAATCCCAATCTCCAGAGTAAGGAAAAAGTATACTTCACCGAGTTTAACGATGCAGCGGAGACGCTTAGAAGTTTTGTTGGGCTCCATTTTTGGTTACTACTCTTCCTCTCATGTACCTCAAAATGGAACCATAAAATAACATACTCGAATCTTAACACTTAATCTCACTCAACTAATTTAAATTTATATATAATTTTAAAAAAATTAAAATTAATCATCTAAAATCATTATTAGATATTTATGTGGTTGAGAATTGGTTGAGAATCATTTTATTAAAAATAAAATAAAATATTTAAAGATAAACTATTTTTAGAGTTAGATGACATTTTTTGGTGGATGATATCACATAAAATGAGATACAAAAAGTATTTTTTTTCCGTTTTTCATTTTTGATTGTATTTGATATCTATATTTAAATTTTGAATTTGTATTTATAATATTATATTTTAGAGAAGTACTTTTTTATCGAGATCTTTTTATATCTAGAATTCAAATCTTAGACTCTGATTAATGAAAAACAACTCCATCTGTATATCACATTCTTCTATAATTGTGTTTATATCACTTCAAAAGTTATTGTATCATAACTTGTAGTATAAATTTGGCTAACAAAAATGATATACTTTCTCTCTTCCATTTAAATTGAATTTGCTAACAAAAATGATATACTTTCTCTGTCCCATTTAAATTGAATTTGTGAGATAATACACACATATTTAAGAAAAATATTTAAAGACAAAATTTACACCATACTTTTCAATCACAGGATAGAACGATCTTATTCTCATGTATTGGCACCTAAAATCATAATGTCAGAGAACCACTCAAAGGTAGTCTAGTATACTAAAGTTTGTTTATGCAAAATAAGAAGAATTTTAGAAAATTTGTTATTGAAAAATAAGAGTAACTCCTCTATTTATAAATAACAAAGGGTAGTATGAATCAATACTTATTGTGCCTTATTGGAAAAGTCTCAAATCTTTGAAAAAATCACAACCTTTTGAGAAAGTTACAACTCTTTAAAAAAGTTACAACTTTTCAGAAAAGTCATATCTATTTATTTTTCATTTATACCTTTCAAAATCCAACAAATATCATCCCACACAATAACACCTTGCAAAGAATGACTAAATTTACTTGGTAAATAGTGGTCATTTTTTTTCTTTTCCCAAAGAGTTATCATTCACTTGGCTCACCAACATTTCTTGTTTCTCATCCATGTCTCCTTGACATGACATTTTCTAAAAAATACTCACAGACACTCAGGGATAATTTTTTTTTTTTTTTGAATTCAATTTGAAGTTGAACTTCAATTTCTTTTTTTTAAATTTGGATAACTTTAAAAAAAATTTTTATAAATTTTGCTCCAAATCACTCACAAACAAAATTCAAATATAATTACAAATATTCATGTTTAAACACAACTTCAATTTCCAAGTGCAATTTTCAAGTTGAAAACAAATTCTTCTCCTCTTCTTCTTCCGATGAACTTTCTTCTTTTGATGAGTTGTCTTCGATGGGAATACCTAGATTAAATTATATACAAATCCTTTACACTTATATCACACACACACACACACACACACACACACACACATATATATATATATACGTGATATGAAGCCAATATCATCTCATGTGAAAAATATTGCATTCGATACTGTTATGCATATTTGGTTAATAGTAAGGATAAAGCAATTGAAGTATTTAAGCAATACAAAAATAAACCTGAGAATCAATTCAATAAAAAGTTAAAAATGATTCGAAGTGATAGAAATGGTGAATACGAATCTTTATTTTTTACAAAGTTATGATTAGAATATGGTATCATCCATCTAACTACCACCCCTTACACACTACAATCAAATGGATTTATAGAAAGAAAAAAAATCAAACATTAAAAGAGATGATGAATGCTTTATTCTAGTGTACTTTTCTCCTATTGAGTGATTTGCTGAAACTATTGTTTTTGGTATCGATATATTGGTGAATAAAATCGTTCTATCCTGGAAGGATATATATAATCCATTAACCTCGGGTATTTAAGGGAATAATTTTCTTATGGAAACACTGTGTATTCGGTGGGTTTGATTTTTTTTCTTGTCAATTTTGTTTATGTTCAGATTTTATTTTCATTACTAGTTTTGATTTTTGATTCTAAAAACTTGGTATAATCTTTGTGTTTATTTCTTCCACAAAGTTTTGTTAAACAAGATTTTTTGTTTTACATTTTTTTTGTTCTACAAAAGTATTTGTTGTACCAAAAATTTTGTTCTATAAATTTTTTTTCCCAAGAAGATTTTTTGTCCTACAAAAGTTTGTACTACAAAAGTTTATGTTTTAAACATTTTGATAGTGTAGGTTCAACAACAAAACCTATTAGAGAAAGGTATGAGGTAGATAAATTATAAAATATAGTTATTTAATAATAAATAAAGACGTGGATCAAACCAAAATTAGTTGTTATACAAATGAGATTTTTTGTTATTACCAACGATAGATTTAAATGATATGATACAATAAAATTTAAGTAATAATTAAAATGTACCTCCAACGATAAATTTAAATAATATGATACAATAAAATTTAAGTAATAATCAAAATGTACCTCCAATGATCAATCTTCTGATATCATTCAACTTTTGATCAATATAGGCCTGATGAGCAATGGTTACATTATTGGAGGTTGTCTTGTGGACACAAGCTAACATTGGATGGAAGCAACACATGAGACGATTACCAAATTCTCCACCCAACAATTAAACTTTTTTGTACCCATTGATCTTAGCATCATACTCATACATATGATATTTTGTAAGGAAACCATCCACCACAAAAAACACCTCTTTCATATCTACCAAGATTGGAAAACATATAATAGTGTTCCATGGACTCAAAACAAAATTGTCCAAAATGTTGGAAATTATCAATTGTTGCTTGCATCATTACAAGTAGAAATGACTATACACTTTTTGAAGATGGATACAAGGGTGAGCAAACCGTTAGCCACCCCTAGCCATATATCATGACCTTTGAAGATTTTACCAAAGGTAAGGTCAAAATGATCCATAAACTGAGGACGGTCAATTAGTATAGCCTCTTCTCTCTTTGTATCAAAACCTAGAATACTGATGTCACTTCTCAGCCAATATAGAAAATTGTGCCAGTAAACCGGTGCACAATAGTAGGATAAAAAGATGGAAGTATTGACTCTTAGTTGGATTTCATGCCATATGTCGGGTCTCTCAAATGAAACTACATGAAATTTGTAGAATCAGTTAAAATTTTCAACCATCTGTCCGATGGTTACCAATTTATATTGATTCAAACTAGGGTAATCAACAGCTAGGCCTGGATAACCAATCACATTTGTTAACTCTGAATATAATATCAATTGGTATTCTCCTGTTACTGGATTGAAAGTACAATAAACCCTAATTTCCTTAAACTCCAAGAGTATCAACCTGTTAAATGAGGCTAAAAGTTCAATATCATGGTAAGTTAAATCCATCGAACATTGAGTGATTGGAGTAGGGTTTAAGGAAAATTTGTAGAATTTTTTCAATAAAGGAAGGGCAGAATAGATGAGTTGTGTAGAATAATTTTTATGGTATTGGAACAAAAATTGAGAAAAAAATTAGGATCGGAAATCCTATCTTTAAGTTTCTTGCTTAGAATTTTACATTGGATTGCAAACTTCACGGTCAAGCGAGAGATGATCTCTCCAATGATATCATCATCAAATTTTGTGTGTTCCTCTGCTCCCTTGTCGTTTGTCATGCCCTTGATTTGTTTTATTCTTTCTTAGAGTCTAAAAAGAAAGACACATCAAATGTTTTATCGAGATGAAGTCATTGTTTCATCAATGCTAAATAGTATAAAAATTTGGTCGGGAATCAAAAAGACATAGCAACGGCAGACAACAAGAGAAAATGAAGGATGCAAAAAAAGAAACCCTAAGATTTAGGGTTGTTGGTTTGTTTTTATATTGTTTAAATGGATCGGGTCATCACTTGGACCTCCGCTTTGTATTGCTCATTTTGAGCCCACTGGAAAACGATTGTTATTAATAAAAAGGGATCAACCAGACCCAAATTTAAACCCCCAAAAAAAGATTCGAAAGATCCGCATTGACAATTAATAAACTAAATTTATTTATTTGTAATGATTCTTACTCATTAAAAGATTAAAACAATAAATAATACATGTAGCAATTATATCTTGCATAAGAATTATCACGGCCCGACTTCATAGTTCATGATGGCGCTTAGCTCAACCCCCCAATAAGCAAGTCTAACCCTGACCTAAAACTGTTAGTAATGGGATGGGGGGATGAGATTAATCTAGAAAGAACCAACTAACATTCTAGTTATAAAGAAACAAAACTGATACTGGATATACACACACACAACTACTATAAAACACCCTCCCAAGACCTGGAAGTCACTTGTACAAAATTACTATAGATACGATACAACATAACAGAGTTAGTAGATATGTACATATACAAGTCAAAATAATATACGAAGCCTGGGGTAACAAAAGGCAGCCACTGATACAGATAGAGATCGAAAGGGTCCAAGGACATCCAACTCACTACTAGTCTCCGAATATGATAGCTACAGCAGGAGGAATCAACATTGCTTGCTCCTACTAGGCCCTGCATCATGAAACAGATGCATAAATTAGGGTGAGTACTAGAAATATGGAACCTAGTTGGCATCATAGGTCGACTGAGTAAGAACAGTAAATAAAGCGGGGACAATTAGAATATATACCATAACATTTTTTTCTTTTTCCAAAGAGTTGTCATTGACTTGGCTCACCAACATTTCTTGTTCACCTCAACCATATTTCCCCGAGATAACATTTTCTAAAAAATATTCATAAATACTCATGGATGGTAGAATTTAATTAAAATTCTTTTAATAAATTTCGCTCCAAAATCACGCACAAACTCACAAAAATTCAAAAATAGTTACAAACATTTATGTTTAAATACAACTTTAATTTTTAACTTGAAAACAAATTCTACTCTTCTTCTTCTAACATATTCGACTCCTCCTCCTCTTCCTCCTCTTCTTCTTCTTTTTCTTCCTATGAACTTTCTTCTTCTGATGAGCTTTCTTCCATGGAAAGACCTAGATAAAATTATTTATAAAGTTTGAGAAAAATTAAAAATGATCTAGAATTATTTCAAATAAAAATAAACCTAGAAAACATCACTATGACATACGTATAGGTATGTGTCACAGGCATCCTACACATAAATCATCCTAGTAACCCTAGAATAACAATCTCCCTACATTCCATCTTCTATTTCCTATTTGTCTTCCAAGTTTAAAATAGATAAGAAATTTATCCTAATATTAACCAGACATTAAAATAGTAAAATCATGATATGTAGGAGTAATTGTTATCAACTAAAGCAATTATGTATTCTACCATAATCTTATAGCTACAACCCTAGAATAGGAAAATTTAGCCACTCAAAATCTGAATCACAAAATAAAAATGTATCATGAACACTCAATGAGTAGAAATTAAAGAAGAAATTAAGTAATATTGACCCTACAAAAGAGTTCTTCGCAATTTCTTCTTGTTCCCAAAAAATTCCAAGTGTCCTTTTGAAATATCACACAACAACATACTCGGTGGAATTCCACAAGTGGGATCTTGGGAGGATAAAATGTACGGAGACCTTAAAATTGTCTCATAGAGATAGAGAGACTATTTTTAAAAAATCCTTGTCTTAAAAGTCAAGCCCCATAAGCAGAAGATACTAGATATGGATAAAAGGGGAAAAGAAAAAAAAAAGACTAATAATGAAAAGTAAATGATAGTATGTAAATATGATAAAGTAACAAATATAAGATAGATAATGACAATATAGGATATAAAAACACGACTACTCTTACTAACCTACTATATCACAAGGTCACACATCAACCTACCCCTACTATCCTGTTAGCTTTCTACCCCAATACACAACCTCCGTTCCTTTCTATCTAATATTATGTTCTCGATGAGATGAAGTTTCACCATATCTTGTCTGATCACTTTCCCTCAATATTCCGCAGTCTACCTCTACCTCTCTGTGTAACCCTCAAATCAAACCTCCCATACCTCCTAACAAGGAAAGCGGTAGTTCTTCTCTACACATGTCCACACCATCGCAATCTCCTTTCCCTCATCTTGTCGACCATAGAGGCCACCTCTAACTTCTTCCAGATGGTCTCATTTCTAATCTTATCACTCCTGGTATGTCCACATATCTCAACATCTGTATCTCCGTGACCAACATCTTTTGAACCTATGAGTTTTTAATTGGTCAGTACTCCACTCCATATAGTAGAGACGATCTAACCACCATTCTGTAAAATTTGTCTTTAGGTTTAGGTGGCATCTTTTTATCACATAATACTCCAGAGTCAATCCTCCATTTCATCCATACTCTCTCAATAAGATGTGTGACATCATCATCGATATCACCACCACTTTGTATAATGCATCAAAGATACTTAAAGTTTTCTCTCTTTGGAATAGGTTGAGTGGCAAGTGTCACTTCAATGTCTACTTCATCTCTAGCAACACTAAATTTGCACTTTAAGTATTCTGTTTTGGTCCTTCTTAGTTTGAAGCCTTTTGATTCAAAAGTATATCTCAAAACCTCCAATCTATCATTAACTTTTGCATGAGTCTCATCAATCGGTGTGTCATGACCCAAACAGATTGCAACTAAAGAAAAGATAAATAAAGTGAAAATAAACTCATAAGATATAAGAAATATCCCAGAATATTTGATGGAAGGACAGTGAATCCTTTTGAACAAAAACCTGGAGTCATGAGTACAGAAGCATCTAAAACAGTATGAAAAGTAAATACAACTATCTCAAAGGGAAGTACAACACTGTCTCATAAAAATCTAATACATAGTGTGAGAGAAAGGACATAAAAGATGATCCAATGATCCACGAAGACTCGGAGTCTGAGCCTGACAATTGAGATATGGATGATAACAATAGCACTAGAATGGAAAGATCAACTACCCTGTGTGCGATTTGCAGGAAGGAAACAAAGTAGGGTTGAGTACAAAGAAATGTATCCACCCGGTTCAACCGAATAGGTAAGAGAAATCGAACAAGTATGCAAAGTATGCAATAACAAAGAACACTATCTCCTGCAAGAAAGGGGTTGGTGTCAGTCGAAGATGCAATCCAGAAGTAATGTATAAAAGCAATGCATGAGAAGGGAATACAGTAGATGCTGGTGTTGATGTATACATCCACTAAGCTGAAGCTACAAAGTAGAACCCATGGGGGCCTTCTCAGACCATATAAAAGGTATCTCAAGTGTCATGACGATCACTAGCGCCGATGATACCTCGACGAACTCTGGTGCCAATTGAGAGAGCTCTAGTACCTCGATGGACTCTGGCGCCAATGATATCCTGACAAACGCTAGTGTCAGTAGAGAGATATAAAGAGGAATAAATGTCAATGACAAAGTATATGGATGTATCACAACCATAACATGCCTCAGCGAACTCTGGCGCTACTAAACAATATACAAATATTATCACAACAATAACATGTCTAGGCGGACTCTAGTGCCACCAACAGTATGTAAATATAATACAACAATAACATGTAAATAACACCTCAACTGGGATACTAAGGCATGAAACTCAATCTATCATATGCACTCAATGATTTATATCAAGTGTCACAGCTAAAGCCCAAACCATCATCATGTTTTACATCATCATAATTATATCAATAATCGAGAATGTCAATATTAATAATAATGGATCTTAGTCATACTAATTCGTCTCACAAGACTCATTTATTCACATTCTATCTCAAGTCTTCATCAATTCATCATAATTTAGCTCGTTTCATCAATAGATCAAGATTATACCATAATTCAGCTCAACCAGAATCAATTTCCATCATCATTTCAACACAACAACTCAATAATATGATTATCCATCTAAATCTCACAATTATCACATGACAAGATCAATAACTCAAATCTAGTCTCACAAGGTTAGCTGAACCTACCTCGATACGAAATCGCACTTGGATAAGCTTTCAATCAACTCAAGCCGACAAATGATCCATGGATCAATCAACTAGTGTCAAAAATAGATACTGCACTTCAAGAGATGCCTTTGATAATACCCATATTGACATATTTTAGGTTTAGGGGCAAAATGGTCAAAATTAAGTCTAAAACTCAAATGTGTCAAATCTAAAAATCGACTTCAAAATCTGATTCTACACAAAAAAATGCAGTTTGTGGGTGAAATCCTGCTAAAATCAAGTTCAAATTGAAGGAGAAATCCCCATTTAATGTTTCAAAATTATAGATCGAAAATCCCCAATTTTGGATATTAAAATCATGAAATTCAAGTAAAAATCAAGATAAAACCCATAAAAATTAATTCAAATGATGTTAGAAGTACTTACCCAAAAGATTTATTTTAAAACCCTTTTCAAAAATCGCTTCCCATAGCTTGAAATATTGAAAACGATGTGAAAATAGAGGTTTTACGTCTTTAAAAATGACTCAGTAGAAATGTACTCTGCTAAAGCAGAACCTTGTCCGCACAAGGGTGCCCATACCTCCACAAAGGTGGAGATTCTTCCGCAAAGGTGGAGAACAAATTTGGGTTGCACCAGATACCCTACACCAGCCAATGCCAAAACTCAAAACGAACCCCCAGAACTCATCTGGACTCAAAAGTTCACAAACTTTATATATATCCATACCAAAAATAGCGACCCAAAAATTTAATTCGAAGGTCTCTACAATACATTTATCAATGCAAGTCAATAAAACTAGTTTAAGACTCAAAATACCAAAACTATCTTCGAAAACTCCAAAAATTATGAAGATACCATTTTTACCTTTAGTTTCACCATTCAAAAATATTGGAACTATCGGAATTCCGATCCGAGCTTCCAAACTTTAAATGTTGGACAAATAAAATTAAATAATTTATTTTCTTAGTTGCTTCACCTGTGAGTATACTATATCACTCTAAGTAATTATTTTAACTAATACAAATATTAGAATTAGAATGAAACTCACACAAAATTGATAAATTAAGTTTTTATAAAAATGAAAGTGCCCGAAAAAGTGCCTCAAAAATTCCTATAATCGTAATTTTTATATATCTCAAAATTCATGCGTGATATAAAAAATCTGACTTCATATTCATGATTAGAAGCAAATTTGAGTAGGAAATGGGTATAACCCCAATTTTAGAGAAACAGTAACAAAATTTCATTTTCCAAAATTTGCAAAAAATAGAGAGGATCCACGCCCCTGGAGCAACGCGACCAGGGCACGGACCTGTGTTAATTTTATTGCTGATTTTTATATTCTGATCCTAGGCCTTGGGGTCTTGGGCCCATGTCCTCCTATGCATAAAAACACCTGTACTTAGTCATTTTTTAACTCCATATCATTCAAGTCATTCCCCAAAACCCTCTCTAACACTTAGCCAAATATTTTATCCAAAATCAATTGTCCCAAACTCATCTCTAGATCTCAAGAAGTTCATTCAGGCTTCAAGTTCTCATTCAAATCTTCATCAAGGAAATCTCCAAAGTTGAGGTATGTGGGTTTCAACCATTGGGTCCTTACACCAATGGTTCCCAACCTTCTTTTTCATTTAAATTATATGTTTTTAAGTTGGTTATCTATGGATATCTTCTATTATGAAATTTGAATATAAACTATGTTGGGGTTTCATAAAATGTTGATTGTTTAAGCATGTTTTAAGCTATGAATCTATAATCTATTATGAGATTTGATGAGGGGTTTCAATGTATCTTGCATGAGGGTGTTATCAAGTGTTGGTTGGTTGATTTACATTAAGTTTTTTCATATTTTTTTACTCTTGAATTACATGATTTCAAACTAGCATTACACCCTCGCCAAGTGTTTGATAAAATGCCTTGTTGAGGATTCTTGAGTTATTGATGTTTTATTGCATGACTTATGAGTCAAATAGCTTTATGATGATGAAAGGAATGTATATATGTGCTGAATTCATGAAATATGTCTATGATGTATCAAATTGACCACCTTGTTGAGAGGGTATCAAGCCTCAACCACCTTGACAAGGGGGTGCCAAGCCTCGACTGCCTTGTTGAGGGGGTGTCAAGCCTCAATCACCTTTTTGAGGGGGTTCCAAGCCCCGACTTCCTTATTGAGGGAGTTTCAAGACTCAATCACCTTGTCGGGGGAGGGGGTAGTATGCCCGTACTATCAATTGAGGGGTATATACCTCAATCACCTACCAAGGGGGTGGTATGCCTTGGAGTTCGAGTGAAAGTTTGCTTGGTCTATCATGATGGCATCTTCCTACACATGTAATATGTTCCATATAAACATGTTTTACTTCACGCATTGATCATGCATGCCATATTATCATTTTACCTATCCATCATATGCCTGTGCATTTTGACTATGTTGCTTATCTTTTATTGCATTGTATCCCACATACTTAGTACATTCAAATGTACTAACACATACTCTATGCCTACATGATGTTACCATGTAGGAACTAGAGCTCCATTTGATCGTCCTCTTTCTCCACGTGGCTAGTACTATCTCTAGAAGCAAGCTTTGGTGAGTCCTCAACTCCAAGGACAATATCTATTGATTTCATGCTATGTAAAGACTCTTTTCTTTTGTTCGATGCTTATGACTATGAGGGTAAGCCCAGAAAGTGTCGTGACCCCCGTTCAATTCCATGTTTAGAGGTGTTGTTGGACAAGTAATGTAATTATGCTTTGAGCTTTGACGCTTCTATGTTATTTAAGTACTAAACTCTTTCCCTTAGTCCTGAATTCCCTTATTTTTACCTATGTAGTTACTATATTGCTTCCGTGACCAAGGATGTGTATATGATATGCTAAGAGGTTTGGTTTGGTTTCGTTCAGGTTCCCCATTCGTCGTGTCACGTCTAGGTGCTAATTTAGGTCGTGACAAATTTGGTATCTCAGCACTTGGTTGACAATAGTCCTCGGAATCTAACATTCCACATTTATTAGAGTCTTATTAATGGTTGTGAAGCGTTCCACAACTATGAATGGGAGGCTATGAGGCATTTTAGAAAATGTTAGGAAATGTTTCACTTCTTCATAATCTATGTCGTGTGGTAGAGCTAAGTCCTCTTAGGCTTATTACTAATTCCTATCTGTTACATTTCAGAAAATGTTGCAAGCTATGTAGCGTGGTGCACAAAATGGTGATCTGTCAAATGTGGAGGTTTATAATGCTCTATGGCTATTGGCCGAAGCGGTGACAATTCAACTCAACCAACAAGTGGGTACTCCCAAGACTTCAAGGGATAAGGAAAAGGAGAGGAGGCTAAGAGGTCCCGAGTTGGTGGTGCCTCATCTTCTACTACTCCATCGGTGCCCAAATACCACAAGAAAAGGGTCCATTTCATCATTTGTCAAGATTATGGCAAGAAGCATCAAGGGGAGTGTTTAGTAGGCATTGAAAATTATTTCAAGTGTAGTAGTGTTGGGCATAAGATGAGATATTTCCTGGTGGCCTCAAAGGGAGGAAGAAAAAGGGTTCAATGTGAAGGTGGCAATGATGGAGTGACTCGTCCTAAGTGGCGAAAATATGGGAGGAACCATGGTGGTCTATGCTTGAGAAACCCAATGCTTGTTATGATTGTGGGGAATAGGGTCATAAGTTAGTCGATTGTCCTTATCTCGAAAAAGGGGTAAAGGTGGTCATAGTGGTCAAAAGGGTCAAGAAGGCCAACAAGAGGGTGCTCTACGACATAATCGGTTCTATGCTCTTCAAGGGAGGCAAGGTGTAGATGAGGTGCCCGATGTTGTAACCGGTATGTTCGAGGTTTTATTTTAGTTTGCATGCTTTGATAGTTCCGGGTACCACTATTTCTATCATTGTTCCTTTTGTTGCTTGTAAGTTTCATGTATGTCCCGAATTGCTATGTGAACCTCTTAGGTGTCACTTGGGAAGATGGAGTGGACATGAAGAAGCAATAACCACAGCTCTTCCATTCTATTCAAGCTTAAGATAGCAAAACTAAGCCCTTTCTATGATTTCAAGTCTTAGGTTTCAGCCCTTATGTCATTTGCATGCATTCATGTTTTTGCTGACAAGTTATGGTGATTTTGACATTCATGTTAAGGCTTTCTGAAAATGATGTTTAAGCATATTTTTTGCATTCATGTTGGGTTGAGATCTTCATGATTACTTCTCTCATGTACGTTTCTTTGACATTTGGGGATGAATGTTCCTAAGGGGGAGATATTGAAACAACCCCAAAAAGTATCTGAAAATATGCCTCGAAAATGCCTATAATCATAATTTCTATATAACTTAAACTTCGTGCGTGATATCAAAGATCTGACTTCATATTCATGATCAGGGGGCAAAATTGAGTGGGAAATGGGCATAGCCTCAATTTTAGAGCAATCGTAGCAAAATTTTATTTTTTTTCAAAATTTGAGAAAAATAGAGAGGATCTCTGCCCCTGGCGCGACACGGCTAGGGTGCGGGCCTGTGTTAATTTTGTTGTCAGTTTTTCTATTCCGGTCAAAGGCCTTGGGGTCTTGGGTCCATGCCCTCCTATGTGTAAAAACACCTATACTTAGTCATTTTTCAACTTCATATTATTCAAGACATTTCCCATAACCCTCTCTAACACTTAGCCAAATATTTTATTCAAAATTAAGTGCCCCAAACTCATCTCCGGATCTCAAGAAGTTCATTCAAGCTTCAGGTTCTCATCCAAATGTTCATCAAGGAAATCTTCAAAGTTGAGGTATGTGGTTTTCAACAATTGGGTCCTTCCACCCATGGTGCCCAACCTTCTTTTTCATG
Source organism: Solanum clarkiae (assembly GCA_011800125.2). Lineage (NCBI taxonomy): Eukaryota > Viridiplantae > Streptophyta > Magnoliopsida > Solanales > Solanaceae > Solanum > Solanum clarkiae. The sequence goes on from JAABOM020000084.1 coordinate 753,258, forward strand.
TAAATTGCATGTTTACAAGTTGGTTATCTATGGGTGTCGTCTATTATGAAATTTGAATATAAACTATGTTGGTGTTTCATAAAAAATTAACTGTTTAAGCATGTTTTGAGCTATGAATCTATAATCTATTATGAGATTTGATGAGGGGTTTCAATGTATCTTGCAT
>JAABOM020000084.1:771665-783246 GCA_011800125.2 Solanum clarkiae
ATATGCTTTGAAAAATATATTTTCTCTATCTAGTGTATGTGTTGGGACAAACATGTGCTTGACATAGTTGATGTTTCTTTGATAAACCCTAGATTTGCTATATTTGAGAAGAATATCGATACTTTCATGAGTTATATGTGGTGTGATGTTGAATAGCCTTCTTTATTACTTTGATGTGGTTACTAGGGGCATACTTAGCTACCGTAATACGTTAGGGGCATACCCATGCTGCCGTAATATGTTAGGGCCTTGATACACGCTGTCATAGTACATTTTTTTTGAGTATTAGACATGCTTCCATAGACTTGTCAGGGTCATGGGTTGATCTTGATCTCCTTCACTGCCGTTTATGACAAGTATTGAATGGGAATCGAATTGAGACATGTTGTGACCCTTTTTGAACATTTGTTTGAACTTATTGAGCTTATTATGAAATATATTCTTATGTATATCCATTGTGCAAATGTATTTTGTAACTCTTGTTTCGGGGGTATTAAAGTAGCAAGTCAAGGATCTTACTTGGTTATATTTATATATAGCTCACTCCTTACCTGCATGTCAATGCAGATACTGTTGCAGAGGGCGAGACTTGTGGCTGACGAGCTCATTCCGTGGATTTTGTTGTTGAGATGAGCCTTCGCATTGTTCATGGAGGCTTACTTCAGCTTTATCTAGTATAGTTTATGTTTTTCTTCTTTTTGGGGTTGTATGCCCATCAGTTAAACTCATATCACTCTATAGATGCTCCATGATCTTATTGTGGGATTTGGGCTAGAAATATTTTGTTAAGTGACCTTTTCCTTTCATAAGTTGATATGCGATTTTGGTTTGCTAGTTACTCTATTGTTATGAGTATTGATGAGTTTTGGAGTTGCACATATATTCTTAGTGCTTAGATAGTTTGGGTGTGTATGAATATTTGGTTCTCCCGACAAATAGTGTGGGAAGGTGCCAGTCACATTTAGGAGGTATTTTTGGGGTGTAACAAAGTTGGTATCAGAGCCAGGTTTTAAGTCCGGGTCATGGAGGAAAGTGTTTGGTAGAGTCTTGTTCATGGGTATATAGGTGCCCATATTTATGACCTTGAGGCTACTAAACATTTAGGATATATTTTCTTTTTTCATTCCTTATTCATGTGTTGAGTTGAATCAAGCTTAACTTTTAAATATTTTTTTTCGCAGATGGCTAAGAGACGTGGCTCTTCCTCTGCTGTTCGATCTAATGTAACTGTTGGACGTGGTAGGGGACATGGCATTACCTCTAGTGTCAGTCAGGGTTGGTCTCATCCTACTAGAGCTCGAACTAGGGCATCTGCTACTCCTCAATCAGGAGTTACGAATGAGGGACAGACCCGAGCTGTTGCCCCAGAGCAAGTGCAGGAGCAGGTTGCTCAGAATGCCCCACAGACTGTGCCAGTTGCTACACCTACTATCACTTTACCTACAGATGTTGTGATGAGGTTATTGAATGTGTTATAGGCATTGGTGCCTAATCAGGGTGGAACCCCAGCTCCTCAGACTACCACCCAAACGCAGGAACAAGTCCAGTTGAATGGTGATGCGGCTCAGACACCATATTTGGCCCCTCAACAAGCTAGTCCTCCGGTTGCAACTATAGGGCAACCCAAAGATCTTAAGAATTTCATGGACCTTAAGCCACCAGAGTTTGATGCGACACCAGCTTCTATTGAGCCTCAGAAGTTCCTTGATTTTTATGAAAAAATACTTACTACATTGGGGTTGAAGGAGACTCGTGGTGTGGAATTTACCACTTTTATGTTCTCAGAATCTCCAGAGGCATGGTGGACTTCTATTCAGAGAGCTAAAGAAGCAGGGTCTCCACCTATCACTTGGTCAGAGTTTTCAGCAATGCTTAAGGATAGGTTTATCACATTGAGCAAACAAGATGATATGAGATGTCAATTCCATGATCTACATTAGGGCGATATGACAGTTACAGAGTATGAGGCCAAGTTCACCGAATTGTCCAGTTATATTCCATTTGTTATTGCAGATCCAAGGGAGAAAGTGAGAAGATTTGTGGATGGACTAGAGCACCAGTACCGTGGTCCTGTGATATGAGATATGCGAGATGGTACATATTGAGATGTGGTTGACACTGCTCTTCGTTGTGAGTCCTATTGGGAGATGGAGAAAACCGAGTGAGAAAGAAAGAAGGCACGTAATATAGGTGGATTTAGTGGTGCTCCATCTGGAGGCAAGGGTGGATTTCATGTGGGCAGTCTAGGCCTACTCAGTCAAATTCAGTGATGCAATCTTCTAAGAGTGGTTATCCAGTTAGACAGGGCCAACAACAGATGCAGAAGAAGGGTGATAAAATTCTTTCCAGTCCAGATAACATCCAAGGTGTTCAAATTGTGGTAGGAATCACAATTGTCGTTGCTTTGGTATTGGTGGTCCTTGTTTTACTTGCGGTGAAAGAGGTCATATTGCTAAATTTTGTCCTAAGGAAGATTCAGGTACTAGTCAAGCTACTACACAGGTGCAGAAAAATGTGGCAGATACTCAAGCTCAGAATCAGCCAGCTAGGGCCACTCCACAGGGTGCTCGTGGACAGGGTCGACAAGGTGCACAGGTTGCTTAGGAGTAGGTGGACCACCGAGATTATTTGAAAAGAATTCATGGTGAATCGCTGGAGGAATTGGGCTGAGAGATGATTTGTGGAGTCATGGAGCTCAGCTGCGTACAAGGTTAATGGATCAGAACAACCACATCCTTGTAAGCTTGGATGATGTTTGGAAGGCTCTTGAACTAGAGAAACAAGGAATTCCAACCACCACAAACATCAGTGACATTCATAATGTGTTTCAGACATATTTGTGAAGCAATGGGAGCTTAGAAGATCATGGAAGTTGGAACCTTAATTCTTTTCAGGTAGAAAGCTAGTAACTCAGTCGACGATCCTTCTCTACTTGACATAGCGAAAGATGTTGCGAAAGAATGCGACGATCCTTCTCTACTTGACTAGCGAAAGATGTTGTGAAAGATGTTGTGAAAGAATGCAAGGGGTTTATTAAAGTTGCAGGAGCACTAAAAAAGCATAAAAGAAAGTGTTCGTGGGACTGTGCTCTTGAAGAATTACACAGTGCAGAAACAATAAATATCACCCCGAAGAATTACGTGGTGCAGCAACAATAAATATCCCTAGAGTGCACATTGAGGTGTATAAACCTCTGAGGCTAAGTTATGATTACTTGGGAAGTAATGAAGCCAAGTACTCTTTTTGCTTTGTTCCTTGTTCGAGGAAGATGAAGAATTACTTAGATATGGAATGGGGCTTCACATCTTTCTGGGAATCAAGAATTTAGAACATGCCAGAAATAAGATATGTTATCTGTTAAAAACATTGAAAGATTTTTTCTTGATATCCCAAGGTTCAGAACAAAATTATGTCAAAATGCATGATGTGGTCCATGACATGGCTATATATATTGCATCTGAGGGTAAGAATATATTTATGGTAAGCCATGATGTGAACTCAGAAGAGTTTCCAAGAAAAGACTAATGATCAATACAATCACATGTCAATTGTTGCAAATAAATTTGATGAGCTTTAGCCCAATATTTTGCCCAAACCTGAAGCTTCTAATGGTGAAACTCTGCTTTGAAGAGCCAATCAAATTACAGGATGAATTTTTGATGGAATGAGTAAATGCAAATGTCTTAAGCTTTGGGGCAGACGATTATCGTTACTCCATTCTACCCTTTCCAGCATCTATTCAGGGTTGTCAAATCTGAGGACATTGTGTCTGAGTAATTTATGGTTGGATGACCCATCTTTTGTCGGAAAACTTGTCACTTCAGAAATTCTCAGCATAAGAGATTCTCAGTTAGAGGAGCTGCTCACAGAGATAGGAAAATTGATCAATCTAATTATGTTAGAGTTGCGGAATGAGGGAAAAGCACTGGAAATGATTTCACCAGGTCTTATCAAGACTAGTTTGATTGGAGGAACTACATATGGTGGGTGAAGAACATTGTAGTTAATCCACCTTAAGGGAGCTGGAATCGTTATCGAGATTGACTGCACTGACGTTAAGTGATCTACAGTAACTTGGGCCTTTCCTCCAAGTTGACACTGTGTGCTCTTACAGTGGGTAGAGCTTACAGAGCTGCTTCAAGCATGGATGATTATGACAAGAATATTGCTTTAGAGGCAACCTGTTGAGGCAGAGCGAACTTGTACATTCAACTGGACAGGGTTCAGAACGTGTTGGCCGTGTTGCAGCTCGATGAATTTCAGAACTTGAAATATCTTTGCCTGAAACATTTTGATTCATTGGTACATATCCACTGTCAGAATGATATTTCATTCACCAAACTCAAAAGACTGGAGGTAAGAAAGTGTCATTGTCTACAGTATGTCTTTTTTTGGTATCCTTGGCTGGAGGGAGTTCGACAGTAGCTTGCCCTGATGACGAGGAAGAGGAGATCTCTCGGAGGATACATATAATAATCAAGTTTCCGAATTTATATGACTTGAACCTTCAATCTCTGGAACGCCTCACTCACTTTTGCAGTGACAGTGTTTTGGGTATTGAGTTCCCTCAATTATGGCAAATGCACATCAATAGCTTACCTGAGTTCCAAAATTTGTGGCGTACAGCCAACAACTCCATCACCGACTCAAATCCTCTTTTGATGAAAAGGTCTGCTTCTACTTCTCTACATGTGACCTATCATGAAAAAAAAACTTTCATGAATTAAAATTTTACCTTTTACTCGAGCATTAGAGATATTTACTTACACAAAGTCTATTTTTTTTATTATATACAACAACATACCAAGTATATATCTTTTCTAGTATTTGTTCTTTTGAGTTTACCATTTGATATTAAGTCAATTATTTTAGGAGGATAGTTCATTATGGTAGCTTGCTACTGGAGCTGTCAAGCTTCTTCTTGGGATTAGACTACAACTTTGGCCAAGTGCACCCCACCTTTGAAAAAAGCTTTTAAAAAAAGAGAAAAAGGAAAGGGAAGGTTCTACTAAATCAAGCCAATTACTTTAAAGGAGGATTTTTCTTCTGTCATACATGTAGTATTTTCCAATTCAAGTAGAATATTTATTAGTTCTGCATGATTAGAAATAGAAGGGTCAAATTCATAAACAAATAGATTATACAACTAATTCATAAATATTATATTTATAGGTTTCTTGTCCCAACCTGGAAGAGCTATCTATCTATTGGGCTGACAGCATAACTGCTCCATGCTCCCACCAATTTCAAACTGCCTACTCAACATTCACAGGTTTCTTGTTTCAGCCTGGAAAAGCTACTACCCATTAGTGCTCATAGTATAACTGCTCTCTGCTCTCACCAACTTCCAACTGGCTACTTCAGCAAACTTGAAACATTGTATGTACCGTTTTGTGGAAATTTGAGAAACTTGATGTCTTCATCAGTGGCTAGAGGTGTTTTGAATCTCCAAATAAGAGAAATGGGATTATTGCGAGTCAATGGAAGAAGTGATTACAAAAGTGGAACTAGGAGAAGAAATCATGACTAATGAGCCCTTATTTCCCCTGTTGGAAGAGCTGAGGCTTCAAAGTCTGCCAAAGCTGGGCATTTCTTTTTCGCTAAGCGTGCTCTTGAGTTTACATCTCAGAGAAGAGTGGATTAATGACTGCCCTGATATAAAAATATTTATCCAACAGAGAGTATCTGTTAGTACACCGAGTCTCGAAAGTGTGAACGATGATGAGGTGAAAGTAGTTGATCTCAATAAAGCGATTTTCAGTTCTAAGATTTGTCTTGTCCCACTAGCTTTATAACTAATTACTATTTATATTTGTGTCATGCATTAATATAGCCCTGATCTACAGCTCTCTTACCCTTGTAACTGGCTAATCGTTATAGTAATCTTCTTCAGATAGTTATTTGTCACCTGATACCTATGTTGACAAAGGTAAAATATATAGGCAAATCTATAATATTGAAATCCAATGGTTCATGTGAACTCAATAACTTTTACCCAGATGCTTTTTGTTGGTATTAGTAATATCTAGAGATTCCTTGATTATGAACATGATTCTTATTATATATTAACTTAAGGTCATTGGAGATTTCTATAGATTTTAAATCTGCATCTGCCTGTCGTTCTAAGTTCTTCCTTTTTTATATTTAGCAGCTAATATGTGGATTTATTTTCTCATGTCATCTTGCATCCTGTGTCATTTTAAAAGATTTGAAGAATGCTATTTTGGAGCTGCTTTTTAAAATACTTTCTTATTTGAGTAATTTGACCTTAGCTGATCTCTAAAAATAATAGTGTTCTTATGGGATGTTTCCCAAACATGAACAGTTAAAACTATGATAATTTTTTTTATACTTTTAATCAAACTGTCAATTTATTAAATTTGTCTTTGTCATGTTAAAAGTTGAACAATATGTGGAACAACATACATCAGGCAACATGATAAATAACTTTGTGCAACAAAAATAACATACGACGAATGAGATATCATTTTATTCTCATTACATGTTATCATAGTCAGGTCCACGCTCTAGTTGGGCCTGTGCATGAAGGTGGGTGTTAGAGTGGGTTAGAGTTCCATATTGATTGGGGATGGAATGGTGGTTTGCTTATATGAATTTGGGTAATCCTCATGTTATCAACATTTGTAGGTTTCTTGTCCCAGCCAGGAAGAGTTACGTAGCTGGACGGCTCACAACATAACTGCTCTATACTCTCACCAACTTCCAACTGCGTACTTCAGCAAACTTGAAAAATTAGATGTATAGACTTGTGGAAAATTGAGAAACTCGATGTCTCTATCAATGGCTAGAGATGTTCTCAATCTCTGAATACTAATGACAGCAGGCTGCCAATCAATGGAAGAAGTGATCACAGAAGAGGAACAAGAAGGAGAAGAAATGACGAATGGTCCCTTATTTCCCAGCTGGAACAGCTGGATCTCTACGATCTGCCAAAGCTGGGGCATTTCTTTCAGACGAAGCATGCTCTTGAGTTTCCTTTTCTCAGTAAGTGTATATTGTTAGCTGCCCTGCAATGAAGGCTGAGTACACCGAGTCTCGAAAGTGTGAAGTATGATGATGAGGTGAAAGTAGAGATCTGAATAAATGGATACAACAGATGTTCAATTCTAAGGTTTGTCTTGTGCCTCTACGTGTATAACTAATTAACTCTAGTGCTCTCTTTCCATCTTAACTAGTACTCTACTACATAATAGTAATAGTAATATTCAGACACTTACAATTTATGTTTGTCACTTGAATCAACTTCCTTTTACCTCCCCCCGAAATATCTCCAAGCCTAGTCTTTATCTTTAAAATAAATATTGTACTTGCTAAGCTAGTCATCTCTGTTCAAGTAAATATTGTACTTCATCTATGTGCTTCTGCAATCTTTACTCTTGGGAAGAACATGTAAGTGATTGTTGTGCATCTGAAGCAGATTCAAGTAATGGCTGTTAATCTGAAGAAGATACAAGCGATGACACTGAATCTGAAAAAGACTATATATTCAGATGATAACCAACACGAAGATTCCTTTATTTCATTTAATTTCACCTTTCCTAATTAATTGACTGAACTCATTGCATATAAATTCTTTACATTGTTGGCGTAAACAAATTAAATTCTTATTTGAAATGCATACACATTCAAAGATTCAACAATTTCAATTCGGAAGTTCTCTTAATCTGAAATTTGTTGGCTTTTGTGTGTTTGATTAATTTGCAGAAGATAGATTAACACAAGTATAAGGAAACCACCAAGGCCAATAGTAGAAACTAAACCACCACAAAACAGCATACCTTTTTTTTGTTGGTTAAATTCAAAACAAAGACATTCTGATAAGGGTAACACAAAGCTCCAACACAATATATATGTCAAGACAACATAGGAACCTTGTTAAAGATAATTATCTGGCCTTGGTTCTTCATCAAAATCCTCATATTGGAAGTTCATCATATGTGAGTAATGAAAAGTTGCCAAACCCTTACATTTCTGAAAGTAAAATGTAACCAAAACCTTATACATACCGCAAAAATAAGCATGAACTGATTTAGTTTGAGAATATAGAATATCCTCTAACTGCTTTTGTGGAAACTTGACCCTGGTCTGCAGAGTAAGAGCCAGCTCTTTCTGTTTTAGGAGCTTTTATTGTGTGAATCCTCTACTCGAGCTCCTCCATTGTTTCTCTCTGCTCCTTGGATTTCTTTCCTTTCATCCTGTAGGATTTGACAACTAATGTTAACTGCAAGAAAAGACACATGATAAATAACAAGTAATAAAATTTGATGGCTTATATGCTCTCAACACACTTTTCCGACCTGGTCCCTTAATTAAGTAAGAACAAAATAAGTAAATAAAGAACACAAGCGTTTATGTGGAAACAATCACGACCTATCCCACGAGATTTCAACTTAACTTCATTGTCTTCAAGGAGCAAAAAATTCATTATAAACTCTTGTGATCAAGGAATTAAACCTTTAATCCCTTCCCCCCTTGATGTATCAATTCAGTTACCTAAGTCATTAAGCGGCAACTTTGTTGTCCACTAAATTAATCAACTCTGATAGATTTGGACTTCAAACACTTGACATAGCTGACTCTAATTATTCTTCAAGAGAAAGACTCAAATGACCACATAGTTACTTTTTGCAGTTGTCATTTTCAATTATCATGAATTTCACTCTCTGAGGGATCAGGTTCCATATTAGATCTCTTTTGTCAAAGCATCAAAATTACGAACTAATAATTTTCTCCTTTTTTGTGGTGACAATCTTCCACAAGGGATCAACTTCACTCTATAAATTTCATTATTCCAAGGGTAGCAAAAGGTATATATTTCCCTCTGAATCCCTGACTAAGTCCCTAAACCCAGAATGCCTTTCCCCCTATGTTCTTAACGAGGTCCCTTGCTTCCACATCACACCATATGCATATTCAACAATCAAATACTTCCCTTTTTAACAGTAGTCAACCAAGTAAGAGAAAGTGCAGTTAAGGCAAACCCAAAACTACTGGGGCAACACAACATGAGAATAGAAAAGAAAAAAGCAAGGGAAGAATTAGGAGATACAAGACGTAATTCATCAACCAGAGAAAACCATTAACATAACAAACTATATACAAGAACTAGAACCAAACCCACAAATTAGATAAACAAAAGAGAGGGAGTCTAGGAGTATGGGAATGGAGGAAAAGGGTGAAACGGGCATCAGCCTTAAGCATGTGTTTTGAGTAATCTGTTTTTCAGGTGCTCAACTTGCACAATAAGACTGACATTCTGAGCTTTTAGGGAGGAAAGCTTTTTCGAACCTGTTCCCTCTGTTGAAATTTTCAGCAACTGGGTGTTCTGGCACTTAATATCAGCATCCTTCTTTGTCAAAAGCAATGACATCTCTTCTGGTTCATGCTTCAATTGCTCACGATGATTCGGCAGTTCAAAAATCTGTGATTTTCACTTGTTCTGGGCTCGACCTTCCACACACTTAGACTCAATGAGTATGTTCAACGACATGGTTTGCTTGGTAGTACCCTTGATTTTCCTCCCAAGAGGAATCTTTATGTTTGAAAATTTTCACCAACAGGTACCCGTGGTGACAATCTTTCCCATGTGATTTGTCCCTACTTTGCTCAGGGTCTCCATTAGAAACAGGTCAGAAGCAGAAGTTGCATTTCTCTTCTCCGACCTTGGAAGTTTCACTTTGTTGACAAATTTGAAATACAACTAAAAAGTATCTTTCATGAACTTCTTGGGTACTCCAGCTCGGCTCAACTTTGGAACTTTTCCAATCTCTTGAATAGAATTAGGAGGAGGGGATTCCTTTGCCGCAAATTGAATCTCTTTTATTGGAACTTGCAAAATCTCTCTAAGAACTTGTTCACTCATATGAATTAGATACCCATTCACCGCTGTGTTTAAGCTTCCATCATCATTGAGTCTCGTTTGGTAGTAAAATCTTCTACTTTTTTCTCGTATAGCACTGGGAAAGGCCACTCAAAGAGGTGTGTCCATTCTTGATGTTCAACATTGTCAACCAGGTCCCTCATACCTGGTCAATTCCTAAATTTAGGGTCGAAGACCCTTCCGCTTAAGAATTTAAGAATTTAATTGTTCATCCTCCTTTAATTCTCTCCTCCTTTATAACTTTCATTGTTCATCCTCGGGACCATGTCCTTATTCTGATCCAAACTCTTGGTCAAGACCAAGATCTTCTGAGGACTCTTCCTTTTGCCTAATATGTGTCCTTTCTTTTATCCTTGTTTTTGGGCTTCTTTTCCACCGCCCAAACTCGGATGTGATGACGCTTGCCTTAACCCGCCGAACTAAATCAGCCTAAATAAGGATATAACATACTAAAGCAAAAATAAAGCCAAAGTAGAAATCTATAAAAGGATAACTCAACAATAGCTGAAAATCACAAGTCTAGAACCATCCAAGGACTGGTGTCACATGTACAAACCTCTATTATAACCAAGGGTTTAGAAGAAAATTACAAGTCTCAATGTCTTAGTCCTCCAATAGAACACAACATAATGTAAAAAGAGAGCCTTGAGAGCATTAAATAGATAAGTTGGTACCTCTTAGGCTATCCAGAAGCTCGGATCAAATGAATGAAGGAAATCAGGAAGGATCGTGCCCACGGCCTACACAAATGTAGGAGCAATGGTGAGTACCAATAGCACGGTACCCAACAAGTAAATACTAAATGCAAAGTAGAGAATAAAGAACGCAAGTACTTCAACAACACCATCCAAACCTCTAAAACTACAACTTGCACTCGGGAACGTCAAACATACACCAGTATATAATTCACGTAGTAATTTGTATCCAATTAAGACACAGTCAACAAGTTATAATTACGGAGTTAAATCATCAATGTATAATTATAAGGAAAATGCTCACAATTGTGTCATGTAAGATGAGGTGCAAGATGATGCAATGCAATGACAAGTAACATGGTGCATATCGGTCCTATGATATACATCCGCAGATCAACTTATCGGAATACATGGGTGTCACATAAAGGTGGCAAATAGGTGGATTGGCTTGAATGTGGATTAATTAAATATGGATTGAATGAAAATGGATTGGATCACAATCCATCCATATAAAATATGAGTAAATATAGATTTGGTCAAATATGGTTTGGGTAAAAATGGTTCTACCTACTTTAATCTCTTAAAGTCAAAAAATTTAATCAAAGCTTGATTGTTACTGCTAAATCCCTATCACCCCAACCCAATTACTAAATAATTATTTTTGAAAAATTATTTTTATCGTAATTTTTTTAAAAAAAAAATTCTACTTCAATATTTTAAAGAAAAATAAAAAAAATTCATGCGTACAGACCAAATTAATTTTGTTTGGTTTAATTTTTTAATTTCACGATATTTATGTCCGTCCCAATCAAACATAAAAAAAAATTTTTTTGCCCCCCACCCTGATAGTGAACCAAAAAACTGAATAAGTTTGGTTTGATTGAATTTTTTGATTTTTCGGTATTTATGCCCCCCCCAATAAAAAATATTTAAAAAAGTTAATTCCCCCCCCCCCCCCCATCCCACCCCGATACCGAACCGAAAA
>JAABOM020000084.1:783346-811531 GCA_011800125.2 Solanum clarkiae
GTTCGCAGACTATTTTTGTAAATAAATAATTGGTTTCCTAATTATCCTTAAAATTAGGTGGCGACTCCTAAAAATCAAATTATTTTTCCCAAAATCAAATCATTTTTTTCCTTATTAAAATCCCCTTTGTTTTATTAATTTTTATCGAGTTGCCGCGATGTTATAGTATAAAATATACTCTGACAGTATACATATACCATATCAGTATCATATAGAATGAGCTCAGTCCTTTGTGATATTGTTGCAGTATATTGATACCCAATTGGTATGTAGGATTTTTTTTAAGAAAAAAATAAAAAATTTATTAACCTCTAAAGTAGTAGAAAATATATTCGTTATATACTCTGTCGGTATATTTATATCATATTAGTATCATATAGGATTGATCTTAATCATCTACCCTGTTGGTATATGTATACCCTATTGGTATATTATACAAGCAGGTACTGATGTCAGCATGATTTAGCGTGAGAATTTTAATATTACGGAGGCGAAATTTTAATAGTATAAGGGTACAAAATGTAAAGGAGTATATGAATGTAAATAGTTTGATTTAAAAGGGTACAAACATAGTTTTTCCTTTAAATTTTTGGACTTGGCAGACCAAAATCAACCTGTCCTAAACTTATAAGTATTTGGGCCTGCTTCAGCCTATTTTTGGACCCTGTGATTGCTGCAATTTGGACTTTCAAACTCCATCTTTACATCAGTGTTGTATATACACTGTATATCAGTATATATATGATATTTTTCCAGCAAATTAATCTGCCCTCATTGCAAATCCAACATGCTGGTCGTCTTGGGCTTCCCTGTCGAGATTTTGAGACTTTAGCCATTTTGACTGTTGTATACACTGAGTGTATATAAGTGTATACACAACAATTTTCCAGTATACATGTTGTAAACAACCTCCTTTGCACCTGTAACTAGGAGTGTCAATGGGATTATTTGCTCGGTTATATTTTAAAAAGTATACTATTCCAACTTTTTGTATATTTTATAATGTATAACTACAATAAAAATTTTTAAAACCATCCCAATCATATCATTTCTCTTCTATATCAGTACAGTGCGATTATTTTTGAGTTTTTTTTTTAAGTATCACTTTAAAATATATTGTTATTAAAATATTTTTTTTTACAAATATGTTATTGAAGAAACACTTTAATTCACAAAAAAAATCAAGAATATAATATCTTCTTGCCCTATTATTTGATCTAAAACTGTATATAGGAATATTTGCATAGATTTTATCATATATGTTTGATGGAGTTTCAATTATAGTATCGTTTAATTTGAAACCTACTTAATTAAAATCTAATTAAAAGGCAAAGACCCAAAATTATCATGCCCCGAGCTTATACCCTAAACGTGGCCGGCACGCGAAAACCATTTCTGGGCCCAAGCAAACCACTTGGCCTAACTAACTTACTCAACGGGAGACATTAATACCGTAATAAACTAGAATGAGCTCAAAATTCATGAACTTAATGATACAATAGTAATATACACAACTTAACTCAAAATCTTTCAAATAATTTCAAAGAAATAACTTAAACAATATCTTTCTAGTCTATGAAGCCTCTAAAGTACTGACTTTGAATAAGGCACCAGAGTAGGCTCATGGGTACCTCAACTAAAATAAATATAAGGAAATAAAGGCTCCCGAGCTCCTCTGGATGCAAAGAGGCCTCCCCGACTGCTAATGGGGACTGTCTCACTGAACATCTGCTAAAATGAATACTAAAATCTGCATCATAAAACGATGCAGCACCAAAGGTGTCAGTATATAGAATTTACGGTATGTAAGATGGCCAAAAAGTAGTAAGGATAGAATACTCACTTTAAAACTGAACTTTGATATAACTTAATAAAAACAAATATGTCATGCAAGTAAAAGATATATTTTTAAACTCGTTTCAAGGTGCAACTTAATATAAAAGAATACTTACTTTAATGCATTCATGAGTACAAATAAATATATAAAAATATAATACTCAATTATTTATCTCTACAATTAGCTCAACTCAATTTATTATGCAACATAACAGAGAGAAATACTTGAACAAAGACATGATAAATCCCGGTGTGTAAAATAATAGACTTTACTTCTTGGGGAGTTTCTCTAACCGGCAACCACCACTATGAGCTTAGTGATGATATAACGTCTTGTCCACGCTGTTAGAGCCGTCTCATACTTTGCTGGGCTAAAGAACGAAAACTAGGGGAGTGGATCCATCCGAAAACTGGGTCATCTTAATGGCAAGTGCGGAATTGTCTTTTGGTACAATACTATCCTACGTTAGTTACGTAGTTTATGAGTTCAAGTTATGATTACTCTCACTCATATCGATGCTCAATACTACTCCCAAAATAACTTTTATAATGCTCATAACTTCAAGAGTAAGACTTCTCAAAATGCCTTCTTAATCTTTTGGGACTTAGCCCAACTTTAGCTTTTCTTAAACTTTTCTCAACTGGTCTCTTTTCTTTGACTGAAAATCAGTTATCTCAAAAACATATATGCATTACTCAGCTATCTTACAAAATACAAACTTTGAATACTTCTTAGACTTAATCAAACTGTAAACTTTATAACTTTTCATGAAATAGATATAGGGTTCTCATAATTTCAACCATAACTGTAAATCTTATCTCAATATCTTAATTCAATAATAAAATAACAAGAGTCATGATCCTTAATATTTTGGTGAAATTCACTAGTAATGGAAGAAACTTTGATCTCAACTCATAATTATGATCTTGAGTAGAAACTAGTAGTTGAGGATATTAAAATAATAGTAGATTAACTTTCGGAGGGTCTTACATACCTTAGAGATTAGTTCTTGGAAGAATTGAAGAAGGTTTTTCAATTCTTGACTTGGAATCTTTAGAGTTCTTGATGAAGAACCTTGATTCTTGAAAGAGAAGGATCAAGAAATCCTTTCTTGGAATTCTTGAATTCGTTTCTTGAAACCATAGCTTATGATTAAATATTCTATTATGGATTCATGAATAATTCAAGCCTATTTCTAAGCCTCAAGGGGCTATTCGCGAGATGATCATATTCATACAAAGCTAATTCTCAATACTCAACTCTAAACTCCCATAGGGCTTTCATTAAAAAATCACTAGTTATCTTCACTACTTCACTAACTTTCTCAAACCCCCATTACAAAGTCTTCACTAGTCTATCATCAATACTCGCGTGACAACAACCACGAATTCAAGCCTATCACTCTAACCACTTCAACTATACCTTAGAATTTTTAAGCCTACTTAGCACTTCTACCTCCACCATTCAATTAAAGTCACACCAGCATACTCTTACCTATCTACTGCTCATCGTAAGGTTTTATCTCTCTTCTCCTTTCTATCTCTATCCCTTCATGACACAAGTTTAATACTAATATCATAATAAGGATATACTCACTCCCCCTCATCTACCCTCATTCTCAGTTTACTATTTTTCAGCATCACTATTTAGACCTGGAGGAACTCATCATCTCCCCTTTTGGCGAAACCTCAAACTACTACCTCTACATGTAAACTAAGTACGAATATCATCAAGAACTCAAATACTCAGTTGCTCGAATACTCATTCTCATGAATAGACTTCGACACAATGTCTGAAGTTTAAATTTTATCTCCGACATTCTTATTGGGCACGAATACTATCAAGGACTTACATACTCAAGTACGTAGAGGCTCAAAAGGAACATCAACTCGAAGATAGGAACTCAACTCCATTATTATAATTCAGGAGCACTCATTGTCTCCTATCCCCATAACTCATCTACTATCATCAAGACTAGAAAGTTGGATTATTCAAAAGGCTTGGAACGGAGGTCATTTGCACGATTCAATTGAAAAATCTTATATGAAGACATTCATAACGAAGTATAATCTCCCCCATCTATCAAAATTCACTCTTTCACAGAACTATACATAGTGTAAAACTCAGGTCATATCTTATTCTGCATAGAACTGGAAACTCTTAGATCCATGAGGTAAGATTACTTCTTATATTGAAACTCAACATAAACGGGAATCAACATGACGTGCATGGTACTAGGCCATGGGCATGACACTCATAGACCAGACAGGAACGAAATATCACTTTGACTGAAGTATAATGACTATATGAGATGGAAAAGGATTGATATCTCATCTTGATGAGCCTACCTCTATTGAAAACTCAAGATCTACTCCATTTTACCACTTCGTTATCTCCCCCTTAGCTCTCAGGGTCCTCTCTCTAGATTTGGGAATCAATTTTCTATACTAGGCGGTAAGCATATACCTCCACTCAGTCAAGGAATCACTACCTCCAAGAATATTCTATACTCTTCTATTATGCTATAGTCACATATATATAACTAGCAAAGCAGACTCTTTTCAACGATATCACTCTTAGCTCCTTCCTGACTCTATGGGAATCTCTCTATATTTGCTATTCTTATAGCATACATAACCACTTCCCACAACTCTTACAATCTAACCTCCTCTTTTCTAGTAGTTCTCCCTTAATTTACTACCTCCATTTAAGGGGTGCCTCTACTCTACTCCTTGCACCACATTCCTTGCCAGATAACATCTTAATCGTTGAACTCACACTACATCAAGACTCTTAGGTCAAATTTCTAACAAGGAATATCACTATCATCATGCTATCTCCCTCTTCACATCACTCCCTAAAGTTTAAGTTTAGGGTCTAGCACTAACATGTGCATTATCACACACCTCTTTAATGCTAAATTACAACTACTAGGTAAAATTTTAGGGAAAATAAGGCCACTAAAACCTCACAACGAGTATTCAATCAACATATCCCTTCCTTATAACTCTGCACCACTCACTTATTCAATCATATCTCCTTATCTGACTAAGCTCATAATTCGATTAGTCTCATGAACTCTCACTTAAAAATCATAAGCCTAATTTAGGTCTATCACATTGAAAGCACTCTTTTCCCTATTCAACATCTACACTCACCCTCAATAGTATGCATACTATAACACATCAACATAAACTTCCTTCTAGTTTGAGTATACTCTACCACATTCTAACAATAACTTTTCCTCTATACCTCATCATGAAAATCATGGTATCCTTACGACTCTTTCATCAAACTTATGGCAATTGACTCATCACCCCGTTATATACCTGGCAGATACATAACTTTAACTACGAGTCTCAATCAGCTATCGCTCTCACTATCTCGTCTTTTTCCTCATAAGCTCTTTTTAGAAGTATGATTGCAATTGTGTAAACCTGTGACACATGAATTAAAAGAGAGTTTTCAACAGATTTTAACTCTATCGCATGAATCAGAGTATGAAAAAAGGAAAACTTTTCGTAATATCCTATAACCTCCTGCTTATGAAGTGTAGTGCGCAATACACCCACAAACAAGACTCTACTAGGCATGACTTCATAGACTCCCTAGGACACTTCAAAGCTTGGCTCTGATACCTAGTCTGTCACACTTCGAGCCTACACCTTGGACATGGCCGACACTCGAAAACTATTTCTGGGCCCAAGCGAACCACTTGTCCTGGCTAACTTACTCAACAAAAGACATTAATACCATAATGAACTAGAATGAGCTCAAAATTCATGAACTTAAAGATACAATAGTAATGTACACAATTTAACTCAAAATCTTTCAAACAATTTCAAAGAAATAACTTGAACAATATCTTTCTAGTCTATAAAGCCTCTAAAGTACTGACTCTGAACAAGGAACCGGAGTAGGCTCATGGGTACCTCAACTAAAATAAATATAAGGAAATAAAGGTTCCCGAGCTCCTCTGGATGCAAAGAGGCCTTGCCAACTGCTGATGAGGACTATCTCATTGAACATCTGCTAACATGAATACTAAAATCAGCATCATAATATGATGCAGCGCCAAAGGCGTCAGTACGTGGAATGTATAGTATGTAAGATGGACAAAAAGTAGTAAGGATAGGATACTCACTTTAAAACTGAACTTTGATATAACTTAATAAAAACAATATGTCATGCAAGTAAAAGATTATTTTAAAATTCGTTTCAAGGTGCAACTTAATATAAAAGAAATACTTACTTTACTGCATTCATGAGCACAAATAAATATATAAAAATTATAATACTCAAATACTTATCTCTACAATTAGCTTAACTCAATTTATTATGCAACATAATAGAGAGAAATACTTGAATAAAGACATGATAAATCCCGATGTGTAAAATAATAAACTTTACTTTTTGGGAGTTTCTCTAATCCACAACCACCACTATGAGCTTAGTGATGATACAACATCTTGCCCACGCTGCCACAGCCGTCCCATACTTTTCCGGGGTAAGGAACGAAAACTAGGAGAGTAGATCCATCTCAAAACTGGGCTATCACAGTGACAAGTGAGGAATTGTCTTCTGGTACAATCCTATCATACGTTGGTTACATAGTTTATGAGTTCAAGTTATGATTATTCTCACTCATATCAGTGCTCAATACTACTCCCAAAATAACTTTTATAATGCTCATAACTTCAAGAGTATGACTTCTCAAAATGCCTTCTTAATCTTTTGGGACTTAGCCCAACTTTATCTTTTCTTAAACTTTTCTCAACTGGTCTCTTTTCTTTGACTGAAAATAGTATCATTACAATTTCTCAAAAATATATATGCATTACTCAGCTATCTTACAAAATACAAACTTTAAATACTTCTTAGACTTAACTCAAATTGTAATTTTTATAACTTTTCATGAAATAGATATAAAATTTTCATAATTTTAACCATAACTGTAGATCTTGTCTCAATATCTTAATTCAATAATAAAATGAAGAAGAGTCATGATCCTTATCAAGAAAATATGCATGAACAGTGTTTTGGTGAAATTCACTAGTAATGGAGGAAACTTTGATTTCAACTCATAATTATTATCTTGGTAGAAACTAGTAGTTAAGGATACTAAAATAATAGTAGATTAACTTTTGAAGGAAGGATCAAGAAATCTTTTCTTGGAATTCTTGAATTTATTTCTTAAAACCCTAGATTATGATTTAAGATTCGATTATGGATTCATGAATAGTTGAAGAAATTCGGGTTGGGTAGATTGAAATCTATGAAGAATAACTTACCTTGATGATGAATTTTGAAAGAAAATCCTAACTTGATGACTTTTTTGATGATTCTTGAGCATTCATGTTTAAGAGTAAATGAGAGAGATTTTTGATTATAAAAACTGGCGTTTTGGGCGTTCTAGGACTTTAAATAGACCCCCAAAGGTTTTAGAATAAAAATATTCTTAAAATATAAGGAAAAAAATGTGATTAACTTATCCAGTAAGGGTCCATGTCAGGTCCGCGATGCGCTCCAGACGCGGACCTTCAGACAGCTCTGCACCCCTTCACTAAAATGGTGATAACTTTCTATTCTGAACTCTGATTAACGCGAAATTGTATGCGTTAGAAAGTTGATTCAAATATTTTCAATTTGATATATTATAGGTCATCTAACTCATTATACTTTAGGATATATGGTCATTTGAAGTTGACCTTTCTATCGACTCATACGAAAACTTAGTTGCTAGAAATTCTTTGGACTTCGCTTGACGTAAAAGATCTCTTATACTCGTTTATTAACTTTGGAGAGGTTGGGAAATGACCAAAGTTCCCTTCCCAGAATTAAAAGAATAAAATTTGATCTCAAAATACCATATCCGCGACGCGCCTGGAGCGCGACATGTATATTTCACGAATTTCTCAAAATACTTTCTTTCCAGGAAGTTTAAGAAAAATCTCAAGTATAGGTCCGCGCCCTAGGCGCGTTGCACCCTGGGTGCACACTCACACTATCCCTGATTTAATTATAAAAAATTATTTTTTGACTCAGTTTCTCTAAAATTGGACCGAGACTATTTTTCTGCTCCATCTTTCATGCTGATTGCAAATTCGGTACCGGATTTTCCATTGGAGCTTAGGAAGACCTGTTATGCGCACAATTTTATTCTAGAGGTATTTCGATAATTTACGAGGTGTTATAAAAATCATCCAATCGCTAGAGGCTTAGGAACTAGGTTATATTTATATTTCAAAAAATTATTAAGTATATTTATGTATTAAATTTAATATGTCAATATATAAAACATATAAAAATTATTTGGTTCGATTTGGGAACATTTCATATATTTTATAAACTAAAAAGACCATCCCAATTATTCGGGATAGTTATAGACATAAATAAAAGTTCATGATTTTATTGAAAAAATGATAAAAACTAGTTCGGTATGGTTTGGTCAGTTTTTCATATTCTTTTGACACACCTACCTGTAACATACCCTCCTTTGCTGAAAAAATGACTCAGAGATGACCACAACCTGCTTGGGCCTTTACGGCCTCACGAAATGCAAGGTGGGAGTTCCGAAGGTATCAGACAGATACGTATAAGAGCAAAAGAAAGTAAATTAGAGATCCAACAAATTATCTGAAGAAAAACCACAATTAGAACACACTTAGGATCTCAGGTTATAACTACACGTAAAAATCATTAGCTTAGGAACTGAGACTTAAAAACTAATGAGCACAAATACCTTGGTCCTATTCCTAACAACATATATCAATACTTTGAAACAAACAAGAAACTTTACAGTAAGAGCATATCACTAACATATCCACAAGATTAAGATATCATTATAAGGAGAATATTACATATACGAAAACGATAGGATAGCAACTTGATTCCAAGGTGAAGTAATCAAACCAACAGCGAACCAGGAATAAGAGAAACTTAGATGTGAATAGTAAAATAAAGAGCAAGGCCTTTCCATGGTTTAGAACTAGACTTAAAGAAAATGATATTAAACTAAGCTAAAATCAATGCCAAAGAGGTGCAGCTTGAATGACTTTAAATGTGCAGGTCAAAACATGCTCACTGCCTAGATTATCATGCTACAAGTTAAAACATACAAATGCCTTTCCCATGCTGCATTATGGACTCTCCTGGGGTCTGTTGAAAGTTGGTGATTCTATGTTTGAGCTTCAGCTTCTTCGACCGTGGAAAGTATCTCTCTAAGAACGCTTGCTTCATCTCTGCCCATGTTAGAATTGAGTTGCACGGGAGCTTACATAACCATATAGTTGCCTCACCAGTAAGAGACAATGGGAAAACATGTAGCCCAATGACATCCATGGATAAGTTTTATTTTCCCATATACTTTTGCAAACAAGGCAACATTATGTAAGTGAGCATATGGATCCTCAGATGGTAATCCCAAAAATAATCCTCTATTTTGTAGCATTTGCAATAACCCACTCAAAATAGTGAACTTAGAATCCGATGGCAGTGGTGGTAATATAATGGTGACTGTGACATCCACAGTGTTTAGATCAAGTCCAATGATATTCCATACACCAACACTGGCCCTCTGTGCAGGTGGACGATCACCCTCTTGAGGTGGGTGTTGTTGCCCATTGAAAAAAGTGGGTTGTTACGCACATAATCTGTTGGAAAATATTGAAAATCACAGAAAAAATTCAAACCTTGAGGTGTGCCTATGATATTATCCTTAAGGATATTTCACCCGGTGTGGATGTATCCCTTAGAATTCAACAAACATTAGGAGCCATAACTAACAAAGATTACTTTCAACAAAACCCAGCTATAGAAAGAAAATTAGAAAAATAGTGCTCTCTTCTACACTCCACCAACACAAATTCATAATGAACTTACATAATGAAAAAAAAAGATCCACCAATGGTCTCTTTGAATAAAAGGCCATTTCAAAGCAAAGAAAATGATGTAAGATTCCATCTCTAATTAATACAGTAACTCCTCCTAAGTCACCCCAATTTCAAAATAAACTTTGGTCATTGTTATTGACCAAAATTATATCACTTTAATACTCTCTAACTATGGCTAATAAATATAATTATTCTTTCAATCAAATTAATTAAAAAGAGATATTATAAAATATATTATTTTAAATTCTTTTTGAGATACTAATAAAAATAATTTATCAACAATCCCCTATATATCTAAAAAAGAATAATAAGAATAAAATAAAAAATATTTTGCTGGATTTCCTTGTATGAATACAATGCGTCAAATCTGGTGTCTCATAGACAATGAACCAAACCTTGATAAAATAAGATTAAACTTGCAGAATAATTGGTGAAGTTTAGAACTTCTATGAACCAAAAATTCTTTTGTAAGTTCGGAGTCTCATTTTATCACATTATACCCGCACAATCTTTTTTGTTATTGTGGTTTTGCACTAAGAGGCCATGCAATGTCCTGGTATTCATGAGTGCTTTAAAAATCTGTCACAATTTCATAGGAACGACCCACTCGACACTCGTATAGGTCCATCCATCAAGTGTATTCTGCAGAGCAATACATCACCTATAAAGGATATGGTAATGGATTATGAAAGCTAACCTTTCTTCCTTGTAGATTTGCACTATATGCACACCATAATAGATCAAAGATGGAACAAAAGTTTATAGTGCACAAGATCGAATAATGACTTGTTATTTCCCATATGAACCTAATTCATGGGATCTCTAATCACATAGGTTGAGTTACTATCATATTCAATACACAACTTGACAATAGTCCCATTCTCGTTAAAGCTTCATATTATAATATTTACCCAAAATTCTTAGTTAATGAATTGACCAAATTCACTTCTGAATTCATAATTTATGGATATGATTCTACCTCTTAATAGATACTCTATTACTCTTTCTTTTCTACTACAACCAATGTGCTTAGTAGTCACCATATGAAAGTATGTTCATTTTATATCAACATAAATACTCATCAAAAGAAATCACTTCAAATCATTTTCAGCCAGCTTCTTCATATTTAACTGATATATATATATATATATATATATATAGGGTTTCTAACTCTAGCACTAGGACCGATTGAAGTTGATTACTTCTTCCATTTCCAGGTATGTAAGACTTACAAAAGTGTGAACTACGTTCGTTCACACACCCTTTCACCTATTTGAGTCGAAATTAAGAACAAAGAGTTAGAGTTTTGAAACCCCTATGAACAAATTATCGAGTTTCAACATTTATTATGATTATGATAATATATGAGACAATTATTATGTCGCTTGACTACAAATATGAGATTAACATAAATATCTTATACTTGGTATCATGAACCCTAAATTGAATGATCTTTATAAAACATATGCATGAATTGAGTTGAAGTTTGATTTTGTTTTTGATTGTATGAGTTGAATAACTTGAGCATAGTCGAGCATGAGAAGCATGTTGCATTTCATCATCTATTTTATTATGTATCTTGCTTGCATTACATGGTGAGTCTAATTGAGTGAATCTAAATGACCATTTGAGTCTGAGTTGAGTTTGATTGACTTCCCTGATTGACTAATTTGATGAGAAACTGAGATGAGTTGAGTTGACATAACCTAATGATGTTGAGATTTGAGTCGATTGACTGAGCACTGAAATTTGAGTTGATTGATAAGTTGAGTATGTTTTATTCTTGAAAGGAGTATCGAGCACTGAGCTGGTAGCGAGCATATATCTACTCTAGCCCACAGAACTAAGTTACCCGCGTAGGATAGTTGCACAACATGTCCTGGCTACTCTTGTCCCAAATGATGGACATTCACTATAGATCCATGAGATAGTTGATCGTCTTTTACCTTGGCAAGTTTAAAATGGGCATGGCAACGACGTCGCCTTCGTTGTGCATCACCAAACATTCCTTCATATAAAGTAAGAGCATCATCGTAAGTTCATGTACCATAAAGTTATTTTTTACATCAACATAAGTACATGACTTCACAAATATCTTAAATTGCATTAGTTTGTTTGTCAACATAACTATTAACATCTTAACAGTATCAATAAGCAACCATCTTCACATATTCTCAAAAACTACCAATATTTTAGCTCCATTTTTATGGCTCCTTGGATTAGAAAGAAGACTTCTTTTTCCTTTTGCTTATTCTCATCTCTTCAAGCTATGATATAGTAACTGCTGCTTTATCCCTCCACCTTATTCCAGCTCTTGGTTTGTAACCAAGGTTCTTAGTAATAGTAGCTAATCTAATAAGCTTTTTTGAACCAGTATGTTGTCACGATCCAAGCTTAGAGCCTAGACGTAACACGACGAATGAGAACCCAAAACAAGCCTCTTAGCATATCATTTACACATCCTTGATCGCAGAAGCAATTAAACAACAACAAGAGAGTAAAAATAAGGATAAAGGGACTAAGGGAAGTTTTAGATAACCATAAACAAATAAGAGTCAAGAACGTAGCATAATTACATCAATTGTCCAACAATACCTCTAGACATAGACTTGAGCGGGGGCCAAGATAATTTTCGGGCTCACCCTCATAGTATCAAGAGTTCAACATAAAGAAATAACATAAGAAAGAGTAGTATAGCTAGTGTCTTCGAACTTGAGGATTCATCAAAGCTTATCTTCAAGATATCACAACTAGCCATGCGGAGGATGATCATGAGGAGCTCCGGTCTCTACATGGTAATATCATGTAGGCATAGAGTATGCGTTAGTACGTTTGAATATACTAAGTATGTAGATGCAATGCAACAAGAGATAGAAAATATAGTTAAAATGCATAATCATAAACAAAGGATAGTATATTAACAACATGACATGCATGATTAATGCTTGAAGTAGAAATATGCTTGTATAGAACATAATACATGTGTAGGAAAAGACCATCATCATAGACCAAACAAACTAGTACTTGGAATCCAAGGCATACCACCCCCTTGGAAGGCGATTGAGGTATCTACCCTTCAATTGATAGTATAGACTTACCATCCCCCGATAAGGCGATTGGGATATCTACTCCTCAACATGGTAGTACGGCTTACCACCCCCCGACAAGGCGATTGAGGTATCTACCCCTCAATATGGTAGTATGGGCTTACCACCCCCGATAAGGCGATTGAAGTATATACCCCTCAACATGGTAGTACGAGCATAGTACCCCCTCGACAAGGAGGTTGAGGCATATCACCCCTCAACAAGATGTGGTCAACTTGCAACACTATAAATACATTTCATGAAATCATCACATATAAACATTCCTTTCATCATCATAAAGTCACTTAACTCATAAACCATACAATAGATCATCAATAACTCAAAAATCCATAAACAGACATTTTATCAAACACTTGGTAGGTGTGTAATGCTAGTTCAAAATCATACAATTTAAGAGTGGAATCATGTGAGAAAACTTAATATAAATCAACCCACCAACACTTGATAACACCCCCATGCAAGATACATTGAAATCCTTCATCAACTCTCATAATAGATCATAGATTCATACCTCAAAACATGCTTAAACAGTCAACATTTCATGAAACCCCAACATAGTTTATATTCAAGTTTGTAATAAGATATACCCATAGATGATCCAACTTGAAAACATGCAATTTACATAAAAAGGAAGGTTGGGCACCATCGGTGAAAGGACCCAATGGTTGAAGCCCACATACCTCAACTTTGGGGATTCCCTTGATGAAGATTTGAATGAGAACTTGAAGCTTGAATGAATTCCTTGAGATCGAGAAATGAGTTTTGGACACTTGAATTTGGATGAAATATTTGGCTAAGTGTTAGAGAGGGTTTTGGGGAATGTCTTGAATGATATGAGTTTGAAATATGACTAAGTATATGTGTTTTTACGCATGGGAGGACACAATCCCAAGACCCCAAGGCCTTGGACCGAAACAGGAAAAACTGGCAACAAAATATACTGATTCGCACCCTAGCCGCGTCGCACCAGGGCGCAGATCCTTACTGTTTTTCATAAATTTTAGAAGAGAAGTTCTCGCTACAGTTACTCTGAAATCGGTGTTATGCCCATTTGCCACTTAATTTTGCCCCCTGATCACAAATATAAAGTTAGATTTTTGATATAACACACGAATTTTAAGATATATGAAAATTATGAATATGAGCATTTTTTAGGCACATTTTTGGACACTTTTTAGGGCGTTTCATATGTATTTTCCTACCACTTGCCAGGCCATGTTGTAGACAAAGCAAGATAATGAGTAAACTATATTGAGAACTTAAAAGTTTACTCTAATTTTCAGTACTTATATTATGTGTTGTAAACCCGTTTTTAGCAGCAAAATACCCATCCCAACTATCCTAGGCCTTTTACTAGGTGCTTCAACCAGTGTATTAGAGGGAGTTGGTGCATTGCAGCTTTTTGCACTATTGAGAAGCAACATATGGAGTAGGTACAACAGATGTTTGATAACCAGTTGGATTTTCAAATCACTCAGCAAATGAAGTCGTTCTGGGCATTGGCATTCTCATTCCATCAACAAGTGTCTTTGTTGGCCTTCCTCTGCCTCTTACACAATCTTCAACAACTTTAAAAGTAGGTGTTGGCCTTTTTGGCCTTCCCTTGGTTCTAGGAGGTGCTTCAGTAGTACTAGTTTGTTTTCTTGGCTTTCCCCTTACTCTTGAAGGTCCAACAGAAACATTACTTGAGTCATCAATATTGCTTTGGCTAGCAACATTGCTTGGGCCTTCATAAATATTAATGTGCTTTCTTGACCTTCCCTTTGCCTTTAAAGGTCCAATAGAAATATTACTTGAGCCATCAACATTGCTTTGACTAGTAACATTGCTTGGGCCTTCAGAAGTACTAGTTTGCTTTCTTAGCCTTTCCCTTGCCCTCAAAGGTCCAACAGGAACATCACTTGGGCCATCAACATTGTTTGACTAGCAACATTGCTAAGGCAAATAATATATTGCTTGGGCCAATAACATTGTTTTGGCTAGCAACATTGCTTGGGTCAGTAACATCATTTGGGCTAGTAGTATCCTATAAATTTTAAAAATAGTTACATTTACTTGTTATGGTTAAATAATTATAAATTAAAAAACAATCGCAAAATTTATAAATACATACCTTTAAAGGGCAACCTCTCTTGTTATGATTTTTACCATAACAATAGGTACAAGTCATGAAAATTCCTTTTCTTAACAACTTGCCACATTTCTTTGTCTCCCCTGCCTCTTTTCTACTGACTTTTTTTTTAGCCTGCCTAGCATTGACTTAACAACTGGTAGTTCAAGATGAGGGTTTATGGAGTTAGGCCACATTTTCATATTGGTGACTAGTTGGAGAAAATGACAATAGGCTCTCAGATAAGTCTCCTTACTGTAGCAGCTATCAACAAAGTCAATTGGTTCCCATTTCTTATAAAACATGATAGAAATGGCATGTGGGCAAGGTATTCCCTTGAGCATCTAGGCCCTACAATTGCATGTTTTATTTGTAACTTCAAATCCTCTCTCCCTATTGAACTCAATATTATATTTCATTGATTTCTCTACATTATTTTCTAGTACCCTCAATGTCATTGGAGATATATTGGTCAACTCTATATCTGCAAACTGATTCATTTGACCTATTCTAGTCATTACTTTCACTCTTATCTCTTGAAGCATGGTGATGATTATGGTTTTACCCCTTGTACGTAAGATCCAAGCATTGAAACTCTCACACATATTATTGTTTATGCTATCACACTTTACATCTATTCTAAAATACACTTTACACCAAGTTTGCACCTTGTAATAGAGTAAATCTTCAACAATTTTCTTGTTATCTAACAATTTCATTTGTGCCAGATTTGCCTCCAGTTCTCCTTCAAATGTGCTTTTTGCACATTTTTAGAACTGATTCCTTCTTTGAAGATCTTTTCAAGTTTTTGCCCAATCGACAAGGATTTGTTTTGCACACATTTTATACTCCACTTTTGGTTACAAGATCTAGTAGTGCTGATTGAAGTCCCTAAAAATGATTAGTCACAGTTATTTAAATTATTGAACACAAAAAGTTAAATACAAAAAAATAAAGTAAGAGATGATACTTTTTGCATATTTGATATGATTGTGTAATCTCTGCCATCTTCCAATCCTATATCATGTCTCAGTAGATTCAAAAATCATGTCCAAGTACTTTTATTTTCATACTCTATTACAACCCAATCTCTCCTCTTCCTTTTCTGTCCCTTCTTTCTTTTTTTCGTTTTTTTCCTCCTTCTCTTCTTCTTCTTCATTTTTGCTTTATTACTTGTACGATTTGCACTATCTTTACTATTACTGTCCCTATTTCGCTTCATTGCCTAGTTGATAGGTGTTAATTTCTCACATTTACATGCTGTCATGTTTCCCCTAACTTATATTTCTTTCTTTCTTTCCTTCTGTCATATCTAGGTATTTCTGCTCTTGGGTTATGTGGTGAGGGTTTTAGGAAACAGCCTCTCTACCTCTATGAGGTAGCGGTAAGGTCTGCGTACAATCTACCCTCCCCAGACCCCACCTGTGGGATTCTACTGGGTATGTTGTTGTTGTTGTTGTTGTTGTTATATGCTTATAGAAAATGCATGTAAGAACTAATAGTGCTAGATAAACTAGGTTTTTGTAATACTTGAACTGAGACGGGTATCAATGACAATCCCATCATGTTTGAGATTTGATCTGTAGTTGTTGTATCTGACCCTTAATCCTTTATACACATATCAGCAAGGAGAGATTATGCAATTGGACAGATTAGGTCTTCTGACGGTAATTGTTGATATATTTGTTAGAAAATCATATCGTATTAGTGTACTTCAGCTAGAAGGTAGAAATTTAGTGATACCTCAATCGAACTCTGGACTTGCAAGCATGTCTGGGGAGCTGCCATTTCTTTTTGTTTAAATCGTCCTTTACCCAAAACTGGCCATGGCGACAGATTTTTGTCTTTTCGTTCCTTGAAGGTCTTATTTAAACAGAAAACTTGAATAGCTTTATCACATCTACTATGAATTATGTTTGAGGAGTTGTGGAATATTATTTTGATGTATTCAATATGCCAATTGTTTGGAAATGGTTAAGCACTGCAAGTGTATGCACAGACATCAACAATGTCCAGAAATATCTCAAACTTGGAATCGACCCTCAAAACTTATACTGGACCTCACTGATACAAACCAATGGTGCAAATTGATCATAGAACACGTTCCAGACCTGTTGGAATCATTAAATCACCAATTTGAGGTCATCTTGACCAAATGTTGAATGTAGTCTACCAAAACTCTAAAAAGGTAGAAATCAACTCAACAGTCAAATCACTCCCGAATGTTTTGGGATCTGTGTGGACCATCCAACTAAGTAATAATCCGTTCCTGGTGGAAGTGACCTCATCAACCCAAAATGTTGACTTTGGTCTAACTTGCCAAATTCCAAACTTCCAAAACTTAATATCTTCTCCGAAACACATTCAATCACTTTGGAAATCATTCTCTTATCCCTGCCATCCACATGAATCATAAACAACGAAAGAAAGCTAGGGGGAGGTAATTGTGAAAAAGACTGAAATCACAAAATGACCTTCAGGGTCATTACAGTGCATTAGTTCTCTTTTTATGTTTTTCTAATGCTTGGTAAATCATTTGTTTAGTTTGATCTTGATTTATTGATAGTATTTCAAAATTTCAGGATTGTTATTAACTTAATTATATTAGAACTTAAACTTTTAAAATTGAATACTTTAAAGTGAAAAATATTTTAGTTTTGTCTAACTATTTTGTTTTATAAAATAGATTACCATCTCAAATGAAAATTTCAAGGTAGTATAGGTATAAAAATACGGTAGTCTTATTATCAATTACCATCGCAGTTTTAATATCTATTTCATTTGCTTTCTCAAAAGAATATCTATTTCACCCTGCTTGAATAAAATCCCATGTCCTCCACTGCTGGGAAATGTAAAGATCAACTTTTTATATAACTTCTCAGGGTGTATGATGCATGTATGTATCAATATCGGAAACAATCTCTACTCATGAGAAGCATGGTTCTTTACTTGTTTCAGTTACTTCTAAGTGTCTTTTCTAAATATCTTAAGTTTAATCTCTTATTTTTCAACTTAAATATGTCCAAATTGAGTTGCCATCAGCTGCAAATATTACTGATTATTGATCAGTATCATGCATGGAAGTTAGACATAAGAACTTATCTTACAACTTGTGTCGAATACATACAGAACACCAGTAAACATCAGCGAGCAATATTATGCTAATAATTAGAAAAAGAAATAAACGGTACAAATAAAGAAATTTGGTTTGTGTGGATTCGAATCAATAAGCATATATGAAGGTATGGAAATTCCTTAGTTTCTTTCCATTGGTCATTGAGTGATATTTAACATCTATGTCACTCTTATTGCCCCTATAATTAAACATGTTCAACATGAAGCTCCATCTCTATGTAGTAGTGGTAATGTCTGCGTACATTTTACCCTCTCTAGATCCCACTTGTGGGATTCCACTGGGTATGTTCTTGTTGTTGTAACATGAAGCTCCATTTCACTGATTAAAAAAATGTAATAGCAGTTATGTCATAGAGTATTTAATAGACTTTAGAGCTTCCATTTTTTTAGATGTATTGCAATAATGTGCTTGTCCAGAGATATTTTTTGGCTGGCTCAGTTTTGTAATAACATGATCTCTAAAACCTCAACCTTTAACCTAAATTTCATATGAGTTTGGGAAGCCTACCCTTCTTACATAAGCAATTCATGAAGTTGTAGACTATAATTTTAATTATAGGATGACATTTCTTTTTTGTTGGAAAAGGTATAATTCACATTCTACTATTGAGAATTTCTCAGTTTTTCCCTTTGTTATTCTTTGGAGACATTTATACATTTGTCCTTACTTGTTAGACAATGTGAAATGGGTGGACTTCTACATATCAAAATATTTTGTGAAAAGAAAATGCAAATATTTCATAATAGCTTTTTACTCTTGCATTTCTTTCAAACTTGTGGAAAACTATTTTGAGTCAAGGTCTATCAGAAACAACCTCTCTACCCCAACAAACAACCACCTAGGTGTAGTTGAAAATTTCCAACTTGCTCCCATATCGTAACACTTCCAAACGTACCCAAACTTGATTAATTCATAATCGTTGTTTGATTTTTTCCAAGAAGTGGCGCACATAGGAACATCAAATAGTTGATCAATCGCCACATCTGGTGATAATGCTACAGTATGATACACCTAACGCGACATTATGATTACTTGCAAGAAAAGGGGATGTATAACATAATAATATGAAATATACTATACTACCTAGTTTCACTTATCATTTTATGCGTTAATCGAGATCATACTAGATGTCATACACCTAGTTAAATTAAAATGATAAATACAAGGGTATAAGGTCCACATATATCTCACCCTCCCTAGACTCCACTCATGGGAATATACTAGGTATGTTGTTGATGTGCTTTCGAGAGTTAATCGGTACTTGTGTTGGTGGGAGATAGTAGGTATCTCTTGGAATTAGTCAAGGGGCATGCAAGTTGGCCTAGACACCACGGTCACAAAAGGAAAAAAAAAGTTTCCTAAACTGAGATAAGAAGATGTACCATTATATGATGTTAATATACCACTATTAAAAAGATGTTTTGCTTTCTTATCATTGTTTCTGAGAAGTTGCTTTCCTGACGATTTTGTTATATTGTCATTCCAATTTTAGTGGTGTCTTTTGTAGACAATGAGGGGTATGCTTTGACTTGCTTCCAGCATTCTCCCTGCAAGCTTTCTCTTGATTATATATTCAGAGTTCATTTGAGTTCCTCGTTCTCTGAATGGGGTTAAGGCTACAATCTCGTATCAAGGTAATTGAAGAGGAGCCGGAAGATTGCGAGACCACATCTTCCAATAAAACTGCTATAGCTTGTATGGTTAACTCTGAAGTAAGTGCTGTTTTAGCTGTTATGAGAAGAAATGTGAGATGGGGAGGTCGTTATGTATCCGGGGATGATCAACTAGAGCACTCGCTAATTCTGTCTCTGAAGACATTACGTAAACAGATATTTTCGTGGCAGCATCAGTGGCAAACCATCAGCCCAGCCTTGTATCTCCAGCCATTTCTGGATGTTATTCGATCTGATGAAACTGGAGCACCAATAACTGGTGTTGCATTGTCTTCTGTTTTCAAGATTTTGACTCTTGATTTTCTTGATCATAATACTGTCAATGTTAAAAATGCCATGCACTCTGTAGTGGATGCTGTGACCAGCTGCAGATTTGAGGTAACCGATCCTGCATCAGAAGAGGTTGTGTTGATGAAGATACTTCAAGTACTTTTGGCCTGCATTAGAAGTAAAGCATCAGTTATGTTGAGTAATCAGCATGTTTGCACCATAGTCAATACGTGCTTTAGAGTAGTTCATCAAGCTGGAAGCAAGAGTGACCTCTTACAGCAGACAGCACGTCATACCATGCATGAACTTATAAGAAGTATTTTTTCCCACCTTCCAGAAGTTGCCAACATGCAAAATTGTATGGTTAGTCGAGGCAGTTCCACCAAAAACAAGGTATGGTGCATCTTTGTTCTTTTATGTATCTCAAAATTATCCTTCCTGCAGTATGTTTCATCTTCCTGGTTTGTGAAATAATGATCTTTCAGAATTATCTGTGTCCCCTCTCTTAGTGTGCAAAGTCAATAAGAATGGCAGTATATATGGTTTTATAATACTTCTCATGACCTTGTTTTACCTTATGGGCATCATTTGATAAAACCATGTTTCTTTGTGTTGGCACAAAGAAAAGATTGGGCTAAGTGGTATGATTAAAGTAAAAGCCTAAGCTTTTAGATAAGGTGGATCTTGCAATTCAAGACAAAGTAGCAAGACTGTTATAAGCTAGTGAGTGGTTTTTCTTTTTCTTTTGCATGTGTATCTAAAATACCTTTTTTTTCTTATTCTTGCCCTTGGTTGGGGTGGGGGAAGGAGTGGGACAAGGATTATGCTCTAACAAGGTAGTCTTGGTATAATAGCACTAGAATTGGAGTTTGGGGGAGCACAAGGGGGTTTGTATCGACCAGTGGCTTGAACCAAAATTTTTACCAAGGGGTGTCACAAAAAAAAAAAGAGTAGACAAATGTAGAAAATAACTGGAGTCAACTTCAACTTATAGTATATATACATAAAACTAAAATTTCACTGCTTTCTCTGGAAAATTTCATTTTATGTACAAGGTCAATTTCTTCTTTGAAGTAATTGAATCCTCTTAGTTTCTTCATGTGTTTCCTTTAATAGTTTGGATTCTCTTAGTGAAAATCCTGTTTCTTTGCTGATTAGTAGCAAAGAGAAATTATAAATGTGAATTAAAATGTTTTTTTGCTTTTTCTTCTATATGAATGTGTTTGGAACATTATATTTTAATTTCTTCTACATAGGTTGTGGGCTTTGTCAATGAGTACAGTAACAACAAGTCAGAGAATGGCCATGGTACTTCTGAATATGATAGCCAGCCACTTTCTGGAGCGTTTACTACTTCTGCTTCCGCAGGTCTTCTAGACAATGTTATAGATGAAGGCATGGTCATGAGTGATAATGGGAAGGATAGTGTTCCTAATGATTTACATCTAATGACTGAACCATATGGAGTTCCATGCATGGTTGAGATATTTCACTTCTTATGTTCTTTGTTAAATGTTGTCGAACATATAGGGATGGGTCCCAGAGCAAATACCACAGCATTTGATGAAGATGTTCCACTGTTTGCCCTTCGTTTGATCAACTCAGCCATTGAATTGGGTGGCCCTGCTTTACAGAGTCACCCTAGATTGTTGAGTTTGATTCAGGATGAATTATTCCAAAATCTGATGATATTTGGCTTGTCAATGAGTCCAGTGATACTTTCAACTGTCTGCAGCATTGTTCTAAATCTGTATCAGCATTTGTGTTCTGAACTAAAGCTACAACTTGAGGCATTCTTGTCCTGTATTGTCTTAAGACTTGCACAAAGTCGTTATGGGGCTTCATACCAGCAGCAGGAAGTAGCCATGGAGGCTCTTGTTGAATTTTGTAGGCAGAAATCCTTCATGGTAGAAATGTATGCAAA
This sequence comes from Solanum clarkiae, assembly GCA_011800125.2. Classification (NCBI taxonomy): domain Eukaryota; kingdom Viridiplantae; phylum Streptophyta; class Magnoliopsida; order Solanales; family Solanaceae; genus Solanum; species Solanum clarkiae. Next base: position 805,296 of record JAABOM020000084.1, read on the forward strand.
TTTAGATTGTGATATCACCTGCACCCATGTTTTTGAAGAACTTGCGAATTTATTGTCAAGGAGTGCATTCCCCATGAACTCTCCGCTGTCTGCCATTAACATTCTTGCTTTAGAAGGTCTGATTGCTGTAATTCAGGGAATGGCTGAGAGGATAAGCAATGGATGTAGGTCAGAGCAAAATCCAATAAATCTTGAGGAGTATGCTCCATTCTGGATGGTAAAGTGTAAGAGCTATAGTGATCCTGATCATTGGGTACCGTTTGTACGTAGGCGGAAACACATAAAGAGAAGGTTAATGATTGGAGCTGATCATTTTAATCGGGACCCTAAGAAAGGGCTGGAATTTCTCCAAGGAACTTATCTGTTGCCAGAAAAACTTGATCCCCAGAGTGTCGCTTGCTTTTTCAGGTTTACAGCTGGGCTGGATAAGAATCTTGTGGGGGACTTTCTGGGAAATCATGATGAATTTTGCATACAGGTTCTTCATGAGTTTGCTGGAACATTTGATTTCGAAGACATGAACCTGGATATTGCATTGCGGCTGTTTCTGGAAACTTTTCGACTGCCTGGGGAATCTCAAAAAATTGCAAGGGTACTTGAGGCGTTTTCGGAGAGATATTATGAGCAATCTCCACAGATTCTAGCTAATAAAGATGCTGCTTTGCTGTTGTCATATTCACTAATAATGCTCAACACTGACCAACATAATGTTCAGGTAAAGAAGAAGATGACAGAGGAAGATTTCATTCGAAATAATCGGAACATTAATGGAGGTAATGATCTTCCTCGCGAATATCTATCTGAATTGTATCATTCTATCTGCAACAATGAGATCCGCACAACACCAGAGCAAAGTGCTGGTTTTGCTGAAATGAACCCCAGCCGCTGGATTGATTTGATGCACAAATCCAAGAAAACAGCTCCATATATTGTGTGTGATTCGAGAGCCTACCTTGATCATGATATGTTTGCCACTATGTCTGGTCCAACTATTGCTGCTATCTCTGTGGTATTTGATCATGCTGAACATGAGGATGTCTACAAAACTTGTATTGATGGTTTCTTAGCTGTTGCCAAAATTTCAGCTTGCCATCATCTTGAAGATGTTTTAGATGATCTGGTAGTATCTCTATGTAAGTTCACAACTCTCTTGAATCCTTCATTGGTGGAGGAACCTGTTTTAGTTTTTGGCGACGATGCAAAAGCAAGGATGGCAACTGTTACAGTTTTCACTATCGCAAACGAATACGGTGATTTCATCCGTACTGGTTGGAGAAATATCTTGGATTGCATCTTGAGATTGCACAAGCTTGGCCTTCTTCCTGCTCGTGTGGCAAGTGATGCAGCTGATGACTCAGAGGCACCTTCTGATACAGGACATGGAAAGTCCTTGCCTAATTTGTTATCTTCTGCTCATTTGCAATCTATAGGTACTCCTAGAAGATCTTCTGGACTTATGGGGCGCTTTAGTCAGCTCCTATCTTTAGATACTGAAGAGCCAAGGTCTCAACCTACCGAGCAACAACTCGCTGCTCACCAACGCACGCTGCAGACAATTCAGAAATGTCGCATTGATAGCATCTTTACAGAAAGTAAGTTTCTTCTAGCTGATTCTTTGCTACAGTTAGCACGGGCTCTCATATGGGCTGCAGGGAGACCTCAGAAAGGTAGTAGTTCTCCTGAAGATGAAGACACTGCAGTATTCTGCTTGGAACTGCTGATTGCAATCACCTTGAACAACAGAGATAGAATTAGACTTCTTTGGCAGGGAGTTTATGAGCATATTGCTAGTATCGTCCACTCAACAGTAATGCCTTGTGCTTTGATTGAGAAAGCTATTTTTGGACTTCTTCGCATCTGCCTGAGGTTGCTTCCCTATAAAGAGAACTTAGCTGATGAACTTTTGAGATCACTGCAACTTGTTCTCAAGCTTGATGCCCGGGTTGCTGATGCATACTGTGAGCAGATTACACAGGAAGTCAGTCGGCTGGTTAAAGCAAATGCCACACACATTCGTTCTCAAATGGGATGGCGAACAATTACTCTTTTACTTTCTATAACAGCAAGACATCCAGAAGCTTCTGAAGCAGGATTTGATGCTCTGGTTTCTGTTATGTCTGATGGAGCCCATTTGTCCCCAGCCAATTATGTTTTCTGCATCGATGCAGCAAGGAATTTTGCAGAGTCTCGTGTTGGACCTGCGGATAGACCTGCTCGGGCGGTGGATCTTATGGCAGGTTCAGTTGCTAGTTTAGCACGCTGGTCCAAAGATACTAGGGAAGCTCTGGCAGAGACTGAAGCTATGAAGTTGTCCCAAGATATCGGAGAGATGTGGTTGAGGCTTGTACAGGAACTGAGGAAAGTTTGTTTGGATCAGAGAGAAGTTAGAAATCATGCTCTTTTATCTCTACAAATGTGCCTGACAGGAGATCATGAAATTTACCTTCCAAATAGCCTATGGTTGCAGTGCTTTGATATGGTCATTTTCACAATGTTGGATGACCTGATTGAACTTGCCTCACAAAAGGACTACCGGAACATGGAAGAGACCCTTGTTCTTGCCTTAAAGCTCCTCACAAAAGTTTTTCACCAGTTGCTGCGTGAGCTATATCAATTGACCACATTCTGTAAACTGTGGTTGGGTGTCCTCAATAGGATGGAAAAATGTATGAAGGTGAAAGTTAGAGGTAAAAAATGTGAAAAGCTTCAGGAATTAGTCCCTGAACTTCTAAAGAACACCTTGACTGGAATGAAGTCTAAGGAGGTACTTGTCAAGAGGAGCGCCCTCGGTGGAGATAGCTTATGGGAATTGACTTGGTTACATGTAAATAACATTGTTCCTTCTCTGCAATCTGAGGTTTTCCCTGATAATGATTGAGAAAATGTACAGCCTGCTCCTGTGTTTGCTCAAACCAATCCTAATGAATAGTTTGTCTAGGAATTTTTCAACCTTTCCTCTTCAAGTCATCAGGAGAAGTCATGTTGGTGGGAATTTTTACACTCTGGAAGGGGAAGGACTACTGTGGTTTTGCCCCAGGAATAGAAAACACAGAGATGAATGTCTGGTGATTTTCTGCCAGAAAATTCAACAAAGATCTTTGTCAGATAATTGTGTTGGATTGAGCTCTTATGTACATAACACAGTTTTAACCCTGTTTTTACCATTTTGAATCGTCAGCGCGTTTCTGTACGGGTTCCACTAATCTGTATTAGTCTGTTCAATTCAACAAGTTTACTTTTCCTGGGATCAACCCATCCTGTATTTGAATTTTGTCATAGGGAATGGTGTTTCAAGTTTTCAACTCTATGCCTGTTAAAGCACCATGGTATTGAATGACTAGTGGCCTTTGTATTTTGTCATCATTCCATGAGGTGAATAGATGTTTGGTTAGCTTAAATGTTTTAAAAAATATTTACTTAGCATTTTAGTGATTGTCGAGTAACTCTATGGTGAATTATACATACTTTATCTTCCTTTAATAAATGGATACTATCTATCTGGTTATGTAGATTTCCATATCTAGTTTATTCTGCACGAGGGTTCTCAGGAAACATCCTCTCTACCTTGTAAGATAGTGGTAAGGTTCGTACATTCTACCCTCTCTAGACCCCACTTGTGGGATTCCATGGGATATGTTGTTGTTGTTGTTGGTTGTTCTTGATTAATTTGATCTACTACTACCATTTGGAGAATTTAATTCTCTAGAGAGATTATCGACTGATTTTATTTTCACAATTACTATATTGATTTTACTTCCCTTTTTGAATTTGGCTGCTTATCCCTTTCAAAAGTTAACAAGTATAAATATGGACCATATCAATGAAGCTAAAGCAATAAATCAAGGAAGGACTTTGATTGACTTTGAGTAAAATTTGAACTAGTAGCATTAAATATTTTTAGTATTTTTTATTGTGAGAACAATTAAAATCAATAAGATTCAGTATTTTAGCTTATTTAAATTGTTCTTTTACAAGGAAATATCAACGATGGCTTTGTAATATATTTTCATTCTATTTACTTGGAAATGCAAGTTTATTATCTATCACAACCATTAGAAAGTTGACAACTCTTATAAATAGTAAAAAGTTATAAATATCAAGCAGATATTTGAATTAAGAGTAATATTTTTTATATTGATTAAAATTAATTCATAATTGGTAAAAGTAAAAAACTTCATTACTAAAAATAATGATAAAGATATGATTAAAAAAAATAATTTTTATTTACATTGACATACATGTAGAACCACATCCAGGTTACATTCTAAGATTTTAATTTAATTTGAATTATTAAGAAATATACAATCACCTTAGTATTTCTTATATTTTATTTTGATTTTTTATATTTCAAACATAGAGCACACAACTATAGCAACAATTAAATACTTTACATTGCAAGAACAAAAAGTGTTTGTCTTTTCAATATTTCTTTTTGATCTCATAGGACCTATTTAGAAAAGCATTCTCTAACAAGAATTTTTCTATATTTAGTACTCTAACTCAAACATTTAGTTAAGCAATCCCTCCACTGTGACACTTCTATTATTTCTATATATAAAATTTAAATTTGCTATTTTTGTGGTATTGATTTTAAAGTGAAATTGATGCAATTTGAATTATACTCGAATACGCATCTTTTGGTAGTATAATTAATATTGTGCGGAAGTATATGCTGTAAACAAACTAAAAGTTGTAAATTAACATATGAAAAAACCAAAGTATATATTGTTTATCATAAGCATAACTTTTCTAATAAAAAAAATTCACTGTAAATTCTCTAATTCTCTTTATAAAGGGATTTTTTTTCAGCATACGTGCTCTTCCTTCATGAGTCCGCTCTTAGGTGCCTAGTCCGAAGAAGTAAAGAGGAGGCATAGCAAAGGCTAAGGCGACAGAAGCAAGACTGAGTCCCTATGGGGAAGGCGCCAATTCTTTTTGCAAGATGTGCAACCTATGGCTCTCCTCTATGAAAAGGTTCTTCCGTAATCACTCTCAATAAAACATCCATTCTCCTTTCATCATTCAATCGCAGTGCGATGCTCGCAATAAAAAAAGAGTTACACTATCTTGATTAGGATGAGGGTGTTCAGCGGAAGAGGAGGCAAATGTCAGCCATAGAAGATATTTTCTTAAAAGAAATTGTATCTCAAAAATTAACCAGAAATTAAAAAAAATATTGCCATCCCAGGAACGCTACCCATAAAAGGAGTTTGTCCACTTAATTGTCAAACAAGGAACTCATCAATAAGAAAAATACTACTTTTGTCATTGTTTTGAGGGTGTTTAATCAGGAATCTTCACTAAAAAGCTTAAATAACAAAAGTAATAGTACGTTAGACACCGATGCTAGTCCAATATAGATGTACATTGTGCATTGCAGAACAATGGTAATCCACTGATACAGATTCCTAATAATACAAGACATGAACTGAGCAGGTAAACATTCTTGGTTTGATGCTAGTCCAATATATAAGAGCGCTATCCGCAGAATATAACAGCTAATCATCTTTCTTAAGGGCATTTCCTTTGAACGTAAGAAGCCCCATGCTCTTCGTACCTGTCAATTAGCATAAACGAAAAGGTGGAGAAAACTATAGTAATAGCAGAATTCGCAATGCTACTTTCAAAGGAATCAAAAAACTAGGAGGCTCGCCAAAAGTAGTATTGTATTCAAGCCTTAGAGAGATGTAAAACTTACTCAGACTTTGAAAACCACATTTGTTGGAAGGAACCAAGAGATGCCAATATGCTGCCCCCTATCCAAACACTGCACAATCACTCTTTGTGTGAGGAAAGCTTTTACTTGTTTGCCAAGAATCCATCATTCATGGAACAATGTCATATATCTTCTTCAAATTAGTATTTCAAGGTTGTGGTAAAAGCAGTTGAAATAAATGGAAGTATGTTTATCATTCTTAACTCCGCAATTAAATGGTAAGGGGAAGGGACAAAACTAAAAAGATACTTGAAATTGTACTTGGCAAAATGCTGTCACCTTAAAACTTGAAAGTAACAAAATATGGGGAGAAGTCCAACCCGGTACATGAATTTTGTCACATCCAGACGAGAAAAGAAAGTACAAAATGCACTTTATACAGTTGAAAGATTATAAAAGGAACTATTACCATGAGTGAAACTGAGAAACAGAAAGAGAACTACAGAGTAATAGTTTAACCTGAATCTCCTTTCTGTAGCATTTCCACTAGCCAGTACTTTGACTCTCGCTGCCTGAGGAG
>JAABOM020000084.1:811631-861737 GCA_011800125.2 Solanum clarkiae
GATAAACATCATCCTATCATTAACCCTCCCAACCTCAACCACAAAATCCCTAAGAGTCTCATCTACCAGTATGCCTATGCCATTTCTACCCCCGGATCCACCCGAGTACCACAACTTAAACCCATCAACGTCCCGGGCTTTAGTACCCACCCACCTAGTCTTCTCGACACACGCTATATTAAAATGTTTTCAACTTTAATTATTCTTACAAGTATTGAGATAAAATGATATAGTTATCCAAGTATTGAGATAAAATATTTTCAACTTTAATTATTCTTACAAAACTAATTCTTACAATATCTGCTTGTAGTTGTTTCTGAGCACAAATTGGTAGAATTTTCAAAACGATTGGGACATCAAATCTTTCCATCTGCACACTTTCCTTTGGTAAGGTATCAACTACCCTATTATGTTCTTTGAACATATGTACTAGTCTTGGAGCATTCAACCTATGCATTAAAAATACCTGTATTCAGAAATTAAGTTATCATAGAGCACGGGCCAAAAACATATTAATGAGCTTAATGGAATCTATATTGACTTCCAAGGGAGTTAGGTTACTATCGATTGCCAATATTGCCTAAACTAATGATTCATAAGCTTTAGGAGACAGAAAATAAAACAAACAGATGTGGTGGTTTTATGCATTCATGCATAAAAGTGAAATGCCCGTTAGCAGCAATAGAATGTTATGGTTAATTAATTAATGTTGTCCATCAACAAGAAAAATTCAATAGTAAAAAATAGCAGGACCAATGATACTACATATTTCACTAATTTAAGAATTTAGTAAAACAAAATAGAAAAGTCTCAATGTTAACAGTATTTGGTGACCAAACATTTCTTGTAGTGAAATCTTGTAGGAGAAGTGGCCCTAGTCTTGATGTGTTTTATCATAGTTTCAAAATAATTTCATCTTGCACACAAAATTTAAATAAGAAACCTTTGTTGGATATTTTAAAAAATATTTTAACTATTTCCTATATGTCATTATTTAGTCATAAACTATATCATTGATAACTACATAAAAATTCACTCTTGCATGGCAAATAATAGCCATATACATAGCAAATACAAGGCCATATGTATGACAAATGCAAGGCCATATGCATAGTAACTATATAGCCATATGCATGGAAATACGAGGCCATACACCATACTTAATGGCCAAATTTTAACAAGTATATATATGACATCTTCTTTGACATAAAGAAGTAAGAAGAAAGAAAAAAGAATAGAAAGTTGCTACACTTCTCCTTAGTTAACTCTCTTGTCATTTTATAATCCCCTTTCCGACTTGCTTAATTTTGTAGCATTTAGATTTTGTTGGTTCCTGTATCGTCTAAGTATTTAGAGAAGACTTGTTTAATTCTGAGAAAATATTTCACACTGCTAAAATAGTTTCTTAGGACAGTACCTAGTATGACTTAAGTAGTATCAATGTCAGTACTACCCCCGTTTCTCGAGTCCCAATTATCTTATCATATGCCAAACCATTTCCAGATGTGTCAAATTGCTAATAAAAATTTCAAAAGATGGAAAAAATGTATTTTTTTCACTACTCAATGTTCATGGTATTGCATATGCATTATTACATCCACAGTCTGGTGGTGCAGATGTTGACAACAAAATTCTAGAATCATGACAATATGCCAATAAGGTATGTCGTCATACTATTTTACAAATTATTTCTAACGAACTATTTGATGTATATTGTCGCTACAAAGAAACAAAAGTTATTTGAGAAGCCTTGATTTAAAAGTTCACCGTTGAACATGCCACCAAATGAAAGTTTGTTGTTGGAAGATTTTACCAATGGCAGATGAGTAACAGAAGGAGATGAGAATTCAAATTAATGAATATAATAAATTGTTTGAAGACTTGAAATCTGAGGGGATCACCTTACCAGAAAATTTATTGTTGGAGTGTTGATTGAAAAATTGTCTAACTTATGGAATGATTATAAGAATAACTTAAAGTATAAGCAGATAAATTTCACCATTGAGGAAATAGTGAATAACATTTTAATTGATGACACCAACAAAAAGGAGTCACTCAAAACAAAGGTGCTGGTACCCAAGGCAAATTTAATACAAGGTCAAAGGAGCAACAACAAAAGATATCATAAAAAGTCTCGAGGTTATAAGCCTTATAATCGCAATTTTAAGAAAAGCTCATATTTTACTTGTGAAAAACCAGGTAATCATGCTACATAGTGCGGGAAGAGAATAGAAATAACAAAGAAAATGACTATCCTTCCAAAATTAATTTAGCTGAAGGAGATGAAATTATCGTAGCTATAATTTCTCAAGTGAATATTGTAGCATATGTAAAAGAATGAGCGGTAGATTCTAGGCACATTTGTACAAATCCAGAAGTATTTGCCTCCTATAAATCAATAGGAGATAATAGTGAAGTAGTCTACTTTGGAGACTCGAGAACTACTAAAGTCTTGAGCAAAGGTAAAGTTCTCCCGAAGCTCACTTTCGGAAAATTTCAGCTCTTATAGATGTGCTACATGCTCCTGAGATACGGGCAAATATGATTTTTGTGGCCTACTTAGTAAAGCTGCAGTAAAAGTGTCATTTGAATATGATAAGGTCATATTGATAAAATCTAAGGTGTTTGTGGGGAAAGTCTATTGTAACCAAGGACTTTTTTATATTTAATGTTTTTTATGAAAGAAAAAGCATCTATTTGTGTTCATATAATTGAATCTATCTTTTTATGGCATGCCAGATAAGGACATGTCAATATCTCCTATATAAAGAATACGCAATCACTTGGTTTGATATCTGATTTATATTCAAATAATATTAATAAATGTGATATTATGTACTGAAGATAAAATTACTAAAATGTCATGGTTCTCAATAAATAGAGAAACTAAATTATAGTCTTTAATTCACACCGATTTAGGTGACTTAAAACAAACAATAACTAGAGGTAATAAAAGATATTATGTTACATATTGATGATTTTTCCAGATTTACTAAGTTATATTTATTTAGAAACAAAGATGATGCTTTTAATGCATTTATTTTTTATAAAACTGAAATTGAAAATCCACTTAGTAGGAAAACTAAAAGAATTAAATCTGTTCTTAAATGTCTTTTGTGAGAAGGAATGAATTATTCATGAAGTAACTCTGCCTTACTCACTTGAATATAATGGAGTAACCGAAAGGAAAATAGAAGATTGAAGAAAATGATGAACTCTTTGTTAGTTAGTTCTAATTCAACTGATAATTTATGGGGTGAAACTATATTATATATATATCACTAAAAAAAATAGAATTCCTCACAAAAGAACTGGCAAAATACCTTATGAATTGTGAAAATATTATAGACTTAATTTAAAATATTTAAAAAACTATGGGGGTGTCTTGCTAAAGTTCTCATGCCTGAACCTAAAAACAGAAAAATAGGCTGATTGCGTGCTTATCGTACATGCTGAATATAGTGTTGCAATAGATTTTTTCTTTTAAAAAGTGATGTGCTTGATAACAATACTATAAGTGAAACAAAAAATGTTGAATTCTTTGAACATATTTTTCTACTAAGTGATAAGATCTCTCATACACTCATACAAAGACATAGTGTATCTATTTCTAATATAGAGGAACTAAGAAGTAAAAGACCTAGAAAAAATATTTTTCTTATGGAAATAATTTTCAAACTTTTCTTGTGGACAATGAACTATTAAATTACTCTGAAACTATTTCTTCTTCTGAAGCTAAATTTTGGAAAGAGACAATAATATTGTGATTGATTCAATTATGAAAAATAATACATGAATTTTCACTTATTTACCTGCTGGTGCAAAACTTATTGGTTGTAAATGAATCTTTAAAAGAAAACTTATTCCAGATGGATTTATAATAAATATAGAGCTCAGTTAGTAACAAAAGAATTTTCTCAAAATAAAATATTATTTATTTTAATACATTTGCACAAGTAACTAGAATTTTTTATTTGAATTTTAATTGTCTTAGCATCAATTCATAAGCTTTTTATCCATCAAATGGATGTAAAAATAACTTTTTAAAATTGTGATTTGGAAGAAGAAATGTATATGGTTCAACCTAAAGGATTTATTGTTCCTGGACAAAAATACAAAATTTGTAAATCAATTAAATCTCTTTATGGTCTTAAACAAGATTCTGAGGAAGACATGAAAAATTGATATCTATTAATGTGCCATTGTAGATATATCAATGGAAAAAGAATTTGGGTTAGAAAACGCCTATAGTTGTAACTGATGTGCTGTCAAATTACAGCACATTTAGTGCCTAAAACAAGGGATTTTGTAAGTTCTTAAAGCGACTTTTTAGTGTTTTGATGTGTTTTTGTGTTAATCTTGCAGAAAAGTTAGGTTGACATGATTTTGAAGAAAAGTTGCAGATTTTGATGAAGCATAGGTCATACGAGCCCTCCTACAAGTCGTAGCTCACGCTACGAGTCGTAGGTTGTGTCGTAGCAAGAATCAGAGACCTAAAATCAAAAATCTGCCAAGTGAAGGTCACCCCTACGAGCCCAGCCTACGAGTCATAAGACACACTACGACTCGTATAGGTGGACTCGTAGTAAAAATCAGAGAGCCAAAATGTTGGACAAAAACTGAAGACCAAGACTAGATACCAACATACGAGTCATAGCTCGAGTAATGACTCGTACCTATGGGTCGTACCAGTTCAGTCCAAGATGCCAAAAACCTGATACGAGATCGCAACTATGACTCGTAGGCCAACCTACGAGTCGTAACTGCGAAATTTATCAGATGCCAGCTGTCTTTTCTGCCTATTTTCTAGGGTTGTTTTGTAAATACTATAAATAGTTTAAATTAGGTTTTTGAAGGAAGTTCAAACAATAGACATTTCTCCATTACATTTTGAAGCTTTTCTTAGGTTTTAAGAGTAGATTATTGTTCTCTTTGGGAAACCCATTTTGGGGATTGCAAATCTTGCTTTATACTCATTATTGATCAATCAAGCTTGTAGATTTGTAACTTATGGTGCTTATCTCCTTCATTATTATTGGTGAAACTCTCAACTATGTCTATCATGTGCATTTTTATGTGTTTTATCTTAGCCATGAGTAGCTAAACCCCCATAACTTGGGATTGTAGAAACCATGGGTAGTTGACTCGAGATGATCTAGGTTTTGTGCAGGTCTATGATTAGGTTTTGCATGTATTATTTATTTTTCTTCATGATTAATGTTGTTTGGTAGTAGCTAACACCAAACCCTGCCTACTATCACGATCCCGACCAAGGTAGTGACGAATAAGAAAAGAAAAGTAGATGACAGGATTCGGTTGATGTTTTCCCGTCTAATCAATTAAACCTGACCAAAGGGAGGTTGACTGGGACAATATGTAACGGTTAGTTGGCACGCCATGGTGGAAGACTAAGCACCATGGTGAAATTCGACCTTCACCTTCACAAGACGGCTGAAAGAACCTATGTTACCGTCCTGCATGCGAGTCATCGATCATAGTTATGTTATTTAGGATAATTGAGTCAACGAGTCATGAAGAACACAATTTCCCAAGTTGTCTCCAAAATTGAGTGTTTTCCCGGATTTTAATTAGTGTTTGTTTTATGTTGTCTTTGAAGCACAATAACCCCCCATCTAGAGATTGTAGTTATAGATACTAGGAATGATTAGTAGTGAAATCTTATAGTCAAGCCCTGTGTTCCCTGTGGATTCGACCCTAACCTTGGTTAGGTTAATTACTGATAGCATCGCTTTCTTATTGGAGCATGACCATCACCATCAGTAACACTCCACAAAATCATCGAAATGCCCCTAGAACATAATCATGCATATAACGCATCTTCCCAAGCTCCGATGGGAAATTCGAGATTGGATTTGCAATCAATGTGAAAAATCAACTGGAAAAATGGTCTCGACCCGATTTTAGAACAATCGTGTCGAAAAATAATTTTCTATAATTTTTTCTGAGACAGTGGTGATGCGCGTCAGGGCCGCGAAGTGCCCTGGGTGCGGATCAACACCTGTGATTTTTTTTAATTTTTTGACGGGAATTGAAAATTTTGGAAATTTGGAAAAAACACATGTCCACGCCCTTAGAGTAACACAGACGTGTTGTTAAGAAAAGAAAATTTCTCTTTTAATTTTGGGAAGGGTATTTTGGGTATTCCTAACATATTTTAAGTCTCCAAAACGAGTATTAAGGTCATTTTATATCGATTAAGGGTTTCCAAATCGATTTTCCTTAAGTTTCTACATGAGAATTCCTGAGAGAGAAGGCAAGAAACGCTTGGGGATTTCAAGGTTGAAGGTCAAGTTCTTGAAGAAAATTAAGCTAATCTTCATCCAGGTATGTAAGGCAATCCAAAACATGAGATTTTTCTCCCATGTGCCCTTTTTATCGTAGGGAGTTAATAGTTGAAGGTGATGGGTTCTTTTTGTACAATTTTCTGAATGTTTTTATTGAAACTATTTTACTTTATTTATATTTTCTTGAAGTGACGATCCTCATAACTAAATTACTTGCTTAAATGGTTAGCTGAATTATTTATATGATTATATAAGCCCTACATGATTACTTTGTTAAATAGTACAAGAATGAACCGAGGGGTTAATGTCTAAAGCCTTGATCACATGGGTGTATTTTCTTGTTGTAGTCCGGGTCTTGAATTGAATGTATTAATGATTGATGTTGATGAAATTGATATCTTTAGATTCTTAAAGAAGTTGAATGTAATCTTAAAGGAATATTCCTAATTCCTTGAATTGATGAGATATGAATGAATAGAGGTCCAAGTACAAAAGAGACTAAATCATGACAAAGCTTGGTGTTAATGTTTATTAGCATATTGAGTTTATGGGAGAAGTATTGAATACCGAAATGGGTAAGAGTGAGTCCTACTCACACTCATAACTACGTGGCCAACATAGGTGATGATTGAACCGTAAAACAGATTTTCCTTAGTCCCAAAGAAGACTTAATGTTATTTCTATTCTGGATCCAATAATGCACGCCCTCTATCCCAGCAAGGTATTGGGCAGATGTGACATCAGTTCATTGTATCATCATCCTCATAAGTGATGGTTGTAGGTCTGAGAAACTCCCATATAGGTTCCCTCTTAATAGTACTCAGATGTTGATGTGATGACATAGGTCTTGACGGATGTTAAATGTGATGGTATCTATTCCTTGTTCTGAGATGAATACTTGATGAGCTGATGTTTCTATGTTATCCTATTTATTTCGCTTACTTTCAGCCCATTTACATACGTACATTTCATGTACTGACGCCACTCTGGCACTGCATCATTTCATGATACAGATTCAGTAGACAAGATTTCAGTAGGTGAATCATTGAGGTCCAGACTTCCAGCTCTAGAGACTTGATGAGTCCTCCCCTGTATTCGGAGGATGTCTTTTATTTCTTTTCTTTATGGTTTAGGACTTTTTGAGTTTGTGGTAGTCATAGCCTATCATGGTACCATCCTAGATTGTTAGTAATAAAGGCTTCATGGACATAGAGTGATGATGGGTTGATGTTGGGGTTGTTTTCTCCTTTCCTTTTCTAAACTGAGTTTTGTTTATATTGTATGACATTTGATGGATATTGATGACTAGTTATGTGGTGTATGACCCATGTTTCTTTGATAGTAATGTGATAGGATAGAGTGCCTGCTGAAGTACATTTTTATTTCTTCCATTAATCTTAATGAAAGAACGAATGTAATGAGGCAACGTGGTTCGCTTAGGGATTAGCAATAGTCTCTGAGTGCCAGTTATGCCTAGGATACCCTCTTATGGTGTGAAAAACTTGGTAATAGAGCACAATGTTCAAGTGTTCTAGGGAGTCTATAAAGCCGTGTCTAGTAGAGTCTTGCTTATGGGTGTGTTGTGCACCACACTTCATAAGCAGGAGGCTATAGGACATTAGGCAGTGTACCCTTCTTTTATGATCTGAGTTCGTGCAATAAAGTTTAACTCTATGCAAGATTTCATTCTAATTATATGTTACACATTTGCAAAATATTCCCCAAAACGAATAGCTGCTCAGAGAGATGATTCAGTCCCAACTGCCGAGAATGCCCAACCTGAGGTCCTGGTTAAGGTAGAGACAAGGAGATGGGGTCGCCCGGCCAGGACTGCTAAGGTCCCACAGGCGCCCCCTGCATAGCCTCAGCCAGCTCCCACCTCAGAGGTAGAGTTTAAGGGAGCCATTACCATGCTTAATCAGTTACTGGCCTCCTAGTGTAATGGTCGAGGTCCTCAGGCTTCTAGCTCCAGTTCACAGAAGCCCACAGCTTCAACCAAACTCAGGAACTTCTTACGGATGAACCCTTCAGTGTATACAGGGTCGAAAGTTGAGGAGGACCCACCGAATTTCATTGACGACATGTAAAAGTTTTTGAGGGCCATGCATGCTAGTGAGGTTGAAGGGGTTACACTTGTCTCCTACTAGCTGAAGGATGTTGGAAATGTCTGGCACAACTAATGGGAGGACAGTAGAGGTGAAGATGCTGAGCCTGCGAAGTGGAATGAGTTTGAGACTATTTTCCTTGACCATTTCTTTCCCTAAGAGTTAAGGGAGGCGAAAGTTGGGGAGTTTGTGAACTTAAAACAAGGAGGGATGACCGTTAAGGAGTACAGTCTCAAGTTCATTAAGCCATCCAAATATGCTCCGAAGATGGTCCAAGACATGAGGGTGAGGATGAGAAAGTTTATGTCGGGCTTGGGCAGATATGTGTAGAAGGAGCGCAAAGCAACCTTGTTGATCCCAAGCATGGATATTTCCAAGATTATGGTGTATGCCCAGCAAACTGAGGAAGACAAGAGGGACAGAGAAAAGCATATGAGTAAGAAAGCAAAATCGCTAGGCCATAAGCCTAGCCAGCAGAGACAGAATAAGGGTGATAAATCCTACTTCTAGAAGAGCTCCTCTCGCTATGTACCTTCTGCAGCGAGTGCACTAGTCCAACAGAATAGGTATGATCAGAAGTCTCAGGGTCACCAAAATTTTAAGGCCTAGGGTTCTCAATCTCAAGCTAGTGTGACATAAGGTACAAAGGGAAAGCCACCCTGTGATAATTGTGGGAAGCTTCATCTAGGTAAGTGTCGTATGGGAACGGATGCTTGCTACCTATGTGGGCAAATTGTTCACTTTCAGTATGAGTGCCCGAAGAGAAGACGGGGTGAAGAAAGCAACAGAGCACAGTCCTCTGCAGTGCCCCCAGCTAGCAGTCATTAGGGAGGTACTACTATGGGTACAAGAGGCAGGGCTAACCGTCTTTATGCCATGGGGACTCATCAAGATCAGGAGGCAACACCAATTGTTGTTATGGGTATGCTTCGAGTCTTTACTTTTGATTGCTATGGATTGCTTGACCCGGGAGCCACTCTATCTTTTGTAACCCCCTATGTGGCTAGTGGATTTGTGATTCTTCCAGAATGTTTGCTTGAACCTTTTGTTGTTTCCATTCCTACAGGTGAATAGATCTTAGCTGAGAGGGTTTATAGGGATTGTTTGTATCTATTTATCATAGAAATACCTTGGCTGATTTGGTAGAATTGGAGATGGTTGACTTTGATGTGATACTTTGCATGGATTGGTTTCATACCTGTTATGCCTCTGAAGATTGTAGGTTTCGAATTGTCAAGTTTCAATTCCTTAATGAACCTACCTTAGAATGGAAAGGAAGTTCTGTTGCACCTAAAGACAACTTTATCTCCTATCTTAGAGCTAGAAAGTTGATCTTCAAAGGTTGTATCTACCAACTCGTGCAAGTTAAGTCTGATGATGTTGATTCCCCCCACTCTAGAGTCAATCCCGATTGTAAATGAGTTTCCCCAAGTTTTTCCTAAGGATCTGCCTGGAGTCCCTTCTAATAGGGAGATTGACTTTGGGATTGATGTTCTCCCCTATACCTAACCTATTTAGATTCCACCATATAGAACGGCCCCAGCTGAACTGAAAGAGTTGAAAGAGCAATTGAAAGACTTGCTAGAGAAAGGTTTCATAAGACCTAGTGCCTCTCTCTTGGGTGCTCCTATCCTATTCGTACGTAAGAAAGATGGGTTTCTCAGAATGTGTATAGACGATCGGCAACTGAACAAGGTCACTAAAAAGAACAAGTACTCTCTTCCCTGAATAGATGATCTATTTGACCAACTTTAGGATGCCTCTTGTTTCTCCAAGATAAACCTCAGATCGGGTTGTCATCAGTTGAAAGTAAGGGAGTGTTATATTCTAAAGACAGTCTTTAGGACTCCATATGGCCACTTTGAGTTCTTGGTCATGTCCTTTGTGTTGACTAATGCACTTGCAGCTTTCATGGACTTGATGAATAAGGTATTCAAACTGTATCTTGACATGTTCATCATTGCATTTATTGATGATATCCTAGTATATTTTAAGGATGAAGAGGAGCATGCCAATCATCTTAAAGTGGTTCTGTAAACTCTCAAGGACCATGTATTTTATGCAAAGTTTTCGAAGTATGAGTTCTGGCTCAAGTCTGTGGCCTTCTTAGGTCATGTTGTCTTGGGAGATGGTGTTCGAGTAGATGCTTATAAGGTTGAAGTGGTTAAGAACTGGCCTATACCGACATCTCCGACTGATATTCGAAGTTTATTGGGGTTGGAAGGCTACTACCATAGATTTGTTGAGGGGTTTTCTTCCTTATCTACACCATTGACCAAACTGACTCAGAAAAAGGTTAAGTTTCAACGGTCTGATGAATGTGAGAAAAGTGTCAAGAGTTGACAATGAGACTGATTACAACACCAGTTTTGACATTGCCCAATGGAAGATTTCGTGATATGTTGTGATGAATCCAGAGTTAGACTTAGTTGTGTGCTGATGCAGAGAGAGAAGGTGATATCTTATGCTTCCAGATAGCTTAAGATTCATGAGAAGAACTATCCTACTCATGATCTCGAGTTGGGAACAGTGGTATTCGCACTTATGATTTGGCGCCACTACTTGTATGGAGTACATATGGATGTGTTCACTGACCACATGAGTTTGCAGCATGTCTTCAGTCAGAAAGAGCTCAACCTACATCATAGGAGATAGCTGGAGTTGCTCAAAGACTATGACATGAGCATCCTCTTCCACCCAGGTAAGGCTAACATTGTTGCTGATTCTCTTAGTGGGTTGTCCATAGATAGCACTGCCCATATGGAGGAAGGGAAGAAGGAACTAGCTAGGGAAGTAAATAGATTGGCCTGACTAGAGTGAAACTTGAGGAGAACAATGAAGGTGGAATCAATGTCCAAAATGGGTCTGCTTCATCCTTAGTGTCAGAGGTGAAGGAAAAGCAAGACCAAGACTCTATCTTGTTCAAATCGAAAGAAGGGGTTCACAAACAAAAGGTGATGATTTTCTCCAAAGGGGGAGATGGGGTGTTAAGATACTAGGGTAGGTTATGTGTGCTCGATGTTGACGGTGTCCAAGAAAGAATCATGGCCGAAGCTCACAGATCCCGATATTCTATCCATACTAGTTCCACCAAGATGTACCACCACTTGAGAGGAGTTTATTGGTAGTATGGAATTAAGAAGGATGTTGCTGAATTTGTCTTTAAGTGCCCCAATTGCCAACAGGTGAAGGTTGAACATCAACGATCACATGGATTAGCCCAGAATTTCGAAATTCCTGAGTGAAAATAGGAGATGATCAACATGGATTTCATTATCGGCTTACAAAGGTCCTGAAAGCAGCATGATTTGATATGGGTAATTATGGATAGGATGACCAAATCAGTCCATTTCTTGGCTGTCAATACAAATAATACGACTAAGGAATATGCCCGGTTATACATTCGTGAGATTGTGAAGTTGCATAGGGTTCCCTTGTCCATCATCTCGGACAGAGGAGCTCAATTCACCTCCCAATTTTGGAGATTTTTCAGAAGGGGTTAGGTACCAAAGTGAACCTAAGTACAACATTCCACCCTCAAATGGATGGTTAGGCGGAGCTCACCATTCAAATATTAGATGATATGTTGAGAGCTTGTGTCCTCGACTTTAAGGGAAATTTGGATGATCATCTTCTATTGATCGAATTTGCGTACAACAACAACTATCATGCAAGTATCCAAATGGCCCCTTGTGAAGCTTTGTATGGAAGGAGGTGTAGATTATCTATCAGGTGGTTTGAAGTTGGTAAAGTTGGGTTAAGGTGAAACTCATTAGAGAAAAGTTGAAGACCATACAAAGTCGCCAAAAGTCTTACATTGATGTGAGGAGAAGGGACTTGGAATTCCAAGTAGATGATTCAGTATACTTGAAATTGTCACCCATAAAGGGTGTTATGAGGTTTGGTAAGAAAGGAAAGTTGAGTCCACGCTACATTGGCCCCTATCAAATTGTGAGGAGGATCGGGAAGGTCGCTTATGAGCTAGACTTGTCTTCTGAGTTAGACGGGATTTATCCAGCATTCCACGTGTCGATGCTGAAGAAATGTTTGGGTGATCCTGCTTTAGCAATGCCTATTGAGAGCATGGGAGTGAAAGATAGTCTGTCCTACGAGGAAGTTCCAGTCCAGATCCTTGATCGTCAAGTTCGTAAGTTGAGGAACAAAGAGATAGCCTCCGTCAAAGTTCTATGAAGGAACCAGTTTGTTGTGAAAGCTACATGGGAAGCTGAGGAAGCTATGAGGGTCAAATACCTGCACCTATTCGTGCCAAATGATGATGAGGTCGAAGGTAATTTTCCTGTTCCTAACTTAATGGAAGTTCTTATTCTTGAATTGAAGTGTTTATTCTATTCTTGAGTCTAATGTAAGGGTTATAGATGGTGATGGATATTTAAGAGTCGAGGAGTTCGAGTGAGTTTTGAGACGAGCCTTGAGTCTACTCGTGCCCAAATCCTACCTTTAGTCATAATTCACGGACAAATGATCTCAAGGGGGAGATGATGTAACACCCCACAAAATTATCAAAATGCCCCTAGAATGAATCATGAGCATAACGTGTCTTCCCAAGCTCCGATGGAAAATTCAAGATTGGATTTGCGATCAGCAGGAGAAATCGAGTGGGAGAATGGTCTTGACCCGATTTTAGAGCAACCGTGTCAAAAAGGAATTTTTCATAATTTTTCCTGAGATAGTGTTGATAGGACTGTGACGCGTCCTGGGCGCGGATCAACACTTGTAGATTTTTTTTTTAAATTTTCGACGGAAATTGAAAATTTTGGAAATTTGGAAAAACACGCATCCATGTCCTTGGCGTGACACAAACGTGTTGTTGAGGAGTGAAAATTTCTCTTTTAATTTTGGGAAGGGTATTTTGGGTATTCGCAACCTATTTTAAGCCCCAAAAACGAGCATTAAGGCTGTTTTATATCGATTAAAAGTTTTCAAGCCTATTTTTCTTAAGTTTCTAAGTGAGAGTTCCTGAGAGAGAAGGCAAGAAACGCTTGGACATTTCAAGTTTGAAGGCCAAGTTCTTGAAGAAGATTAGCACAATTTTCATCCAGGTATGTCAGGTAACCCAAAACATGGGATTTTTCTCTCATGTGCCCCTTTTATTGTAGGGAGTTAATAGTTGAAGGTGATGGGTTCTGTCTGAACAATTAATAGAATGTTTTTACTGAAACTATTTTACTTTATTTATATTTTCTTGAAATGATGATCATCATAACTAAATTACTTGCTTAAATGCTTAACTGAATTATTTATATGATTATATAAATCCTACATGATTACTTTGTTAAAGAGTACAAGAATGAACCTAGGGGCGTATGTCTAGAGCTTTGATCACATGGGTGTACTTGCTTGTTGTGGTCTGGGTCCTGAATTGAATGTGTTAATGGTTGATGTTGATGAAATTGATATCCTTAGAGCCCTAAAGAGATTGAATGTAATCTTAAAGGAATATTCCTAATTCCTTGACTTGATGAGATATGAATGAATAGAGGTTCAAGTCCAAAAGAGATTAAATGATGACAAAGCTTGGTATTAATGTTTATGAGCATATCGAATCTACGGGAGAAGTATCGAATATCGAAATAGGTAAGAGTGAATCCCGTTCGCACTCATAACTACATGGCAAGCGTAGGTAAAGATTGAACCGTGAGAAAAATGGATTTTTTTTAGCTCAAAAGAGGACTTAATGTTATTTCTATTCTGGATCCAATAATGCACACTCTCTATCCCGATAAGGCATCGGGTGGATGTAATGACATCAGTTCATTGTATCATCACCGGCTTATAGGTGATGGTTGTAGATCTGAGAAACTACTATATATGTTTCCTCTTGATAATACTCAGATATTGATATGATAGCATGGGTCTTGACGGATGTTAAATGTGATAGTATCTATTCCTTGTTCTGAGATGAATACTTGATAAGCTAATGTTTTCATGTTATCCTGTTTATTTTGCTTACTTTTAGCCTGTTTACATACCGTGCATTCTACGTCCTGAAGCCACTCTGGCACTGCATTGTTTTATGATGCAGATTCAGTAGACAGAGGATTTCAGTAGGCGAATCGTTAAGGTCCAGACTTTCAGTTCTAGAGACTTGGTAAGTCCTCCCTTGCATTTGGAAGGTGCTTTTTATTTCTTTTCTTTATGGTATGGGTCGTTTTGAGTTTGTGGTAGCCATGGTCTGTCAGGGTACTATCCTAGATTGTTAGCTTTAGAGTTTTCATAGACATAGAGAGATGATCGGTTGATGTTGGGGTTCTTTTCCCCTTTCCTTTTCTAAACTGAGTTTTGTTTACATTCTATGACATTTGATGGATATTGATGACTAGTTCTATGGCCTATGACCCATGTTTCTTTGACGGAAATGTGATATGATAGAGTGCCCACCAATGTGAATTTTTATGTCTTCCACTAATCTTAATAAAAGAACGAATATAATGAGGCCAGGTGGTTCACTTGGGAACTAGCAATACTCTCTGAGTGCTAGTTACACCTAGGGTACCCTCCCGGGGCGTGACAATAGTAATATGAAAATTTTGATCTTAGGCCAGACTTGGATAAAATCTGAGTGAGGTGAGATCTGGGGTAATCCGGTGATAGATTGGGACCCGAATTATGAGTTTGATCTTTCAAGTTAATGCTAAGACAACAAGAACATTGTATGGCTTTATATAATCGATTCATCCGAGTAGAACCCGCGGAATTGATCCTAGAGAAAAGGGTAGATTTTAGAATGTTATGATTTGAGGTTATGTTGCAAAATGGAGGATTGGAATGCAAATCCTAAGTTTATGACGTCGTACAATTCGCCACAACCGAATTAATCCTGCTATAGCGGGAGTTAGTTTTAAAAAAAATTAAATTTGAAAAAAAATTAAATTTTAAAAATCTATATCATAAATTTATAAACTTAGAAGAATAATGTTAAACTTAACTGATAAACTTATATACAAAATTGAAATATTTTAAAAAAATATCTTTATGTTATAAAAGCGGATATTGAAAAAAATATGGAGAGAGAAAATATCATAAAATATATTAAATGATATAAAATAAAAATGAAAATGCAATGGCTTTTCTTTCCAATTTTTCACTATATTTTTCTATACTTTCTAGTTTAGGAAATGGGCTATTTATAGCCTTAAAAGGTTACCACCAAGTGTCACGCTCTTGCCAAGTTGCCTTGGCAAGAGGTGACATATGGATAATTAACTAACTAATGACTTGGTACATTTTTACATATTTATAATACACTTGACACATATTTGCAATACTCCCCCTTAATTGTCCATGTAAAAGAAAACTTCTAGGTATCCTTAATATATATTTCTGGATTTCTCATTAAAAGCCTTACTAGGAAAATCCAATAAGATAAAATCTTAGTTAAGGAAAAAAGAGTACAACACGTATTTTACTCCCCCTATTAAAGACCACGATCTAAGCGCTAGAGTCTTCGCATTCCAATCTTGTATACCATCTTCTCAAAAGTTGAGGCTGATAAAGATTTAGTGAATAAATCTGCCAGATTATCACTGGCACGTATTTGTTGCACGCAGTATCATCATTTTTCTGGAGATCATGTGTGAAGAACAATTTTGGTGAAATGTTCTTCGTTTCATCTCTTTTTATGAAGCCTCCTTTTAATTGAGCTATGCACATAACATTGTCTTCGAATATGACTGTGGGTACGTTAACACTCCAGGCCACACCTTTCTTTGATGAACTGGATTATTTTTTAGGATCAAACGCTTACCATTATGCCAAAAGCTATAGCTGATAGCAAATGTGCAACTTTATTTCTTAACCAAGTCCACCATGCAAGCATCATATTCGATCAAGACTACGACCCAGGCCACCCCAACCCCTCATGGGCCTTGCCATAGGCAGAATGTCGGCATTATCTAACAATCTCCCTCCCAACACCTGCCTCATGCAACATGTTGCTCATGAGAATTGAACACATGACCTTGGCTCTAATACCACTTGTTAGAATCAAGCGCTTATCATTATACCAAAATCTATAGCTCATAGCAAATGTGCAACTTTATTTCTTAATCAAGTCTACCACGCAAGCACTATGTTTGATCATGACTTCGACTGGACTACCTCAGCCCCCTCATGGGCCTTGTTATAGGCAGAATGTTGGCATTATCCAACATTATTGATCGCAATCATACACATTCCCTACCTGCTTCATGAATTGCTATTATCTCAGCATGATTTGAAGAAGTGGCAATAACGGACTGCTTCGTAGATCCCCATGATATAGAAGTTCCTCTATATGTGAATAAATATCCTGTTTGAGATTAAGCTTTATGTGGATCTGATAAATAACCTGCATATGCATAATCAATAAGGTCTATACAACCTTTGTTAGTATAAAACAGATCCATATCGATAGTTCCTTTTAGGTATCCCAAGATGCTTGATACCGTTCCAATGTCTTCATATTGTGGAAGAACTATATCTTGCTACCAAATTGACAGAAAATGTTTCAGGTCTCGTTGCATTTGCAAAATATATAATTGCACCAATGATACTTAGATATGGTAATTCAGGACCAAGAAGTTCTTCATTTTCTTCTAGAGGTCGGAATAGGTCTTTATTCACTTCAAGTGATTGAACAACCATGGGAGTACTTAATGGATGCACTTTGTCCAAATAAAATCTTTTTAAAATTTTCTCAGTGTAGGCAAATTGATGGATAAAGGCCCCATCAGCTAATGGTTCAATTTGTAGACTAAGACAAAGTCTTGTCATTCAAAGGTCTTTCATCTCAAACTCTTTCTTTAGATATTTAGTTGCCTTTTGGAGCTCTTTAGAGGTTCCAATGAGATTTATGTCATCAACATAAATGGCTAATATAATATATCCTGATTTTGTTTTCTTAATAAGATACAATGAAAAATGATATCATTTATATAGCCTTCATTAATCAAGTACTCACTAAGATGATTATACCACATACGTCCTGATTGTTTCAAACCATACAATGATCGTTGCAATCTGATTGAGAACATCTTTTGAGATTTAGAATTATATGTATCAGGCAATTTGAATCTTTTTAGAATTATCATATAAATTTAATTATCAAGTGAACCATAAAGGTAAGTTGTAACCATACTCATTAGATATATTTCAAGATTTTATGTACAGCTAAATCGATGAGATATCGAAAAGTTATTGCATCCATTACAAGTGAATATATTTCCGTATAGTTGACACCGGGCTTTTGAGAGAATTCTTGTGCAACCAGGCATGCCCTGTAATTTACAATTTCATTTCTCTCATTTTGGTTTCGCAATAAAACCCATTTATAACCAAATAAATTTTACACCATCTGGGGTTTGGACTACAAGTCCAAATACCTCACGCTAAGAAAGTGAATTCAATTCTGATTAAATTGTGTCACGACCCAAAAATGGGTGTGATGGCATTCGCTCAATCCCACCAAAATGAGTCAGTCTTAACCCAAAGGAAAAATAAACATAACGCGCAGAAGTAATTAAATAGAGTAGATAACTAAAAGCTGAAAATTTCCATAAACTTAAATACCACCCAAGGATTGGTTGTCACATGTACAAGCTACTAGCAATACAGAAAATCAAAGAAATACAAGTCCAAACTGTCCTTCCTCTTGAATAGAACAAGCACAGAAGAAATAGGAACAAGAAAGTCAGCCAGATGACAACAACTACCTCTCTATGTCTCTTGGGAAACCTTGGAGGATCAAGGAAAATACTATTCACTGTCCAGACTTACACCTACACAAGTGTAGAAGGAAGGGGTGAGTACCAAATACAATGTGGTACCCAGCAAGTCAACTAACAAACAAAGTAAGTCTAATAGAATACACAAACTCCTTTCGTCCCAATCGACCTCCATTACTATAGCCTGCACAGAAAGTCAGCTCAGCCCAGCCACACATAATGATAAATATAGTATTTCACAATATCAAATTTCAAAGCAGAAGCTACAACTCACAAGTGATAACACAATCAATTGCAGGAATAACATCATGCTATGCAGAAATATGCAAGGATGAGATGCAATGCTTATGTAATAATCGCCGGCAATGACCTCGACATCATATCATCAATGATAATATCTCATTACCATATCATCGCCAGTAAAAACCTCGGCATAATATTATCCCAGCAAAGACCTCGACATCACAATATCATATTAAAGATTCCAATATCATAATTTCATCGGCAAAGACCTCGGCATCATATCTTGGCCGATAAAGACCTCGGCCCCAGTTGTTATCATCTTACTCATATCAATATCCAGAACCGATGCAAATATGCATGACATGGAATGAATGCATATGAGATGAATTCCACAAACAAATCCACTCATAATCACCAACCACAATATTATATCTCAAAAACATAAAATTCTTGTCACTTAACCATATCTTTCAATTCAAGTAACACAACAACTCACATTCATATTTTTAATCACCTCATTTCTTATAATATTAAAATATTTCACGTATCACACGTAGGAGAAAGGAAAATTTGAGAATTCTATCAGAATTACAAAATTTTGAAAAATCCACTTGCCTTTATTGAATCACGATCAATCAAACACTTGTGTCTTTTCTTTTAGAATAAAGTCTGTAGCACCATGATCTAATCAAATAAGACTTCACAATAAAATTTCAAAACTAACAATATGTAAACTACTATATGTCTAGCCTAGACCCAAAAACTCATCTAAATTTTTATAGAATCAAGTCTAGAGTTACATCTTAATTCCTCCAAATAATATAAGAAAATATACATACATGTATACGTCTGAAGACACACTATAAAATAATAAGTTCGACTAATGAAGGTCCAATATCACTGGCAAAATGTGAACTGATGGAAGACACATATATATTATATAAAAAATGATTTGGAACTATAAGAATTATTTCAATTTAAAAAATAGACATTGGCCCTTCAAATAATTTCACCATTATTTTATAATACTAACTAATATGACACATTTTAATCTAATCAAAGTGACATAAGCTTAAACTTTTACTTGAAATACATGCACACTAGCTTAAATTGCAAAAATAGCTATATTTTCACTTAGTCATTGAATATATGACACCAACTTACACTATATTGTATGTGTGTGTGTATATATGTGTGTGTGTGTGTGTGTGTGTGTGTAATACAATATAATATAATTATTATGTTAATATATTGAAAGTATAGGTAGAAGACCTACACAGTTTCTCTAAGTATGTTGTACCATTCTCTCTATTATTTTCTTGACCTGCACCTCTTCATTCTGCTTGTGTTTTCAACAATTGGGGTAGCAACCCCCTTTTTATAGAACCATTTTTTTCCAATAATATAGTCTTCTAATGGGACATCATTATTACAAGATAAAATAAATAACTATATATGGTGCCAACTTTATATAAACAATTGTCCACTATATGTAAATAATTGTCACTTTCTAAAATGCTACTGCCACTTATTTAAATAATGTTCCTCTACACATATATAATTGTCATTTTCATGAAATGTATGGAAATACTTCTTTCAACATTGCCCATTATATATATATATAAACAATTGTCAATGCTAATACAATATCTACTATATAAACAATGTCATTTTCCAGCTGCCACCTATCAAAATATTAAATAATAATTCAGTACTAAGTCTACCAATTAGTTCACTATTTTACTTTCCTTCCTATTAACTATTGTCCCCCTCTAGATTTTTTTTAAATTCACAATCAACGAGCTTAACAAACATATAAAATAACACGTAGTCTTTGTTATTGAATAGTCCGAAATACCTACTAAATTTATGAGAAGGACATTGTAAGAAAATAGTAGGATCAATTCTTAAAATAGTCTAACGAGTCATTACAAATTGCCTCTTTCCATGTTGGCCAATCACATTGTTGACAACATTTTTTTGACAAATTTAGGCTCAAGATCCTTACTGTCTTACATGAGGTCAAGTGCAATATTATATGTAAAAATATTACCCACTGTGACTTTCGATTGATCTATATTTATCCCATCGCCAGTAGAACTTATTGAAAGTTCTTTATTCACTAGAGTCTCGGGTTTGCTGATTTCTTCAGGAATATCAAGATTAATCAGATCTTGGACTTCATTATGAGATCCTGTTATAGTGTCCTTTTTATCATTTTTTGTGTTTCTTTTTCTAGAATTTTTATCGTTTGAACCCAGTGGTCTACCACGCTTCAGACGTGTTTGTGATTTAGAAGCTATGACACTAGCAGATGGTCCTTTTGGGACGTTAATCTGAATAGGCACATTCACTGCAAAGATATGTGATTTAGTTATCCATTGCAAATTAGTTAATGCATCTGGCATTTGATTTGCTATTTTCTGTAAGTGAATGGTCTTCTGGACCTCCTGCTCACATAGACGAGTACGTGGATCAAAATAAGATAGTGACGAACTTTCCATGCAATGTCCCATTTGGGGTCCTGTTCTCCCCTAATTGTGAAAAAGTTGTTTCATCAAACCGATAATTTGCGAATCGAGCAGTGAATAAGTCTTCGGTCAACGATTCAAGGCAGCGAATGATGGACAGGGAATCAAACCTAACATATATCTCCAACCTTCGTTGAGGGTACATTGTGGTGGTGATACAAGCATGTATACCGCACAATCAAAGATTCGCGGATGAGCGATATTGGGTTCATGACCAAATCATAATTAAGATGGAGAGTATTTATTGTAGCTAGTCGATCTGAGACGAATAAGTGCTGTTGTATGCAAGATAGCATGACCCCAAACAGTAGTGGGTGACTTCATCTTCATAAGTAGTGGTCTTGCTATCAATTGTAGGCGCTTAATAAATGACTCTGCAAGGCCATTTTGAGTAAGAACATGAGCAACAGAATGTTCAATTCTTATCCCAATTGATAAAAATAATCATCAAAAACTTGGGATATAAATTCTCCAGCATTATCGAGACGAATAGTCGTAATAGGATAATCTAGGAATTGCACCCTTAACCTTATTATTTGTGCCAATAACTTCGCAAATGTCAAGTTGCGAGATGATAAGAGGAACACGTGAGACCATCTTGAGGATGCATCTATTAGGACCATAAAATATCTAAATGATCGACTAGGTGGATGGATAGGTCCACATATATCACCGTGTATACGTTCTAGTAAACTAGGGGATTCGATGCCAACCTTCAAGGGTGATGGTCTGGCAATTAACTTGCTTTGATAGCAAGCAACACATGAAAATTCATTATAAGTAAGGATCTTCGGGTTCTTTAATGGATGCCCAGTTGAATTTTCAAGAATTCATCTCATCATTATTGATCCAGGATGATCTATTCGATCATGTCATAGCACAAAAGTATTTAAAGTAGTAAACTTTTGGTTGATGATTGAATGTTCTTCAATTGTACTAATTTTGCATAATATAGCCCAACACATGTTTTTGGCCTGAAGACACTCTTGGTTATACAAAGACATTCGATATTCATTTCATTTAGTGTCTCAACATGATATTCATTTCGGTGGATATTTTTGAAACTTAACAAGTTTCTTGGGGATTTAATCCAAAAAAGTGCATCTTCTATAACAAGTTTTGTCCCCTTAGGTAGAAATACAGTTGCTCTTCTGGAGCCTTCAATCAATTTTGAATTACTAGAAATTGTAGTAACATTTACTTTTTTTCTAAGCAAGTATGAGAAGTATCTCTCATCTTTGAAAATGGCATGGGTTGTTCCACTATCAATTACACAAATATCCTCATGATTGATCATTGATCCAAACAAAAGTTGAGCGTATCCATATTTTCTTCAAAAACAAAATAAAGTGAATATTCCTATTAAACAAAGCTATTACATACTTGATTTATTTACAGAAACTCGAGAAATATCAACATATATCAACAAACATAAACAAATAGAAAAAAGAGTTATCTAGACTATGGCAGACTCATTATTGATCATTTTTCCATCTGGGAGATCAAAAAATTCAGCTACATCTAAATGCATGGGTTCAATATTATCTTCAGACATAAAATTTTCTTCTGCATTATTACCCATTTTATGTATGGGTTTAGCATTATCTTCAGAGATAAAGTTTGTTTCTAGATTAGTATCGGCATTTTTTAAGGATGCCTGATAGAACTGAACCAAACACTTGGATGATCGACTAGTACATGACTAGTGGCCCATTCCTCCGCATCTATGGCATATACTTTCTGAATTTCTTTTGCACAGTCTCCTGCCTTTCACCCTTATTTTTATATTGCTGATCATTCCTCGGTGCAACACGACCATTATAATTATAATTTCTTCTACGGCTACTTTCACGACCACGACTGGAGCCACAACCTCTTTCTCGTTGGTGATAATTTGCCTGATTCACTTCAGGGAGCGGCATAGAACCAACGGGTCGACTCTCGTGATTTTTCATTAATAGTCGTTATGTTGTTCAGCAATAAGCAGGTGCGAAAGTAATTCAGAATATTTTTTAAAGCCCATTCCTCGATATTGCTGCTGCAGAAGCATATTTGCGAGAGAGATTGTGAAATACGTTTTCTCAAGCTTATCATGTTTCGTGACATTTTCTCCACATAAGTTTAACTAGGATATAATTTTATACATAACAACATTATATTCAGTGATACTTTTAAAGCCCATCAACCTTAAGTTAAGCCAATCATGACGCGCTTGTGGAAGAATGACCAGCATCAGGTAAGCATATCTATCTTTTAGATTGTTCCACAATTCAAGGGGATCTTTTAAAGTAAGATATTGCATTTTTAATCCCTCGTCAAGATGATGGCAGAGAAATATCATGGCCTTGACATGGTCTTGACTGAATGTTTGGTTATTTTCTTTAATGGTGTCTACTAGACCCGTCGTATCAAGATGAATTTTGGCGTCTAGTACCCATGATCTTTACCTGATATATCCAGGATAATAAATTCAAGTTTAGTAATATCAGACATTTTTACAAAAATAATTTTTTTTACCATTTTACCTGTCTAATGTAACTTGAAATGGTCAGAGTTTCGTGCTTATAACGTATTATAAAAACAAATATTGAAAGAAATATGTAGAGAGAAAATATCACAAAACATATTAAATGTTATAAAATAAAAAAAATGCAATGACTTTTTTTTTTTTCCAATTTTTCACTATATTTTACTATACTTTCTAGTTTAGGAAATAAGCTATTTATAGCCTTAAAGGTTACCACCAAGTGTCACCCTCTTGCCAAGTTGCCTTGGCAAGAGATGACACATGGACAATCAACTAAGCATGCCTTGCCAAGTCATAGATGACACATGACACATTTTTACATATTTAAAATACACTTGACACATATTTGACTTTAAAGGGAAAAGGCTCAAATATGCCATCAAACTTTAATTAAAAAATTCATTTATGTCATTCCTTAAAAGTTTGGCTCAAATATGTCATTACTGTTAAAGAAAAAGGCTCACCCATGCCATTATTTTTTAACAATGATTTTGCAAAACCACGTTATACACATGACATATTTTAATTTAGACACAGTATTTTTTTTTAAGAAAAATAAATTCTAAATAAAATTAAGAAAAAATTCTTAATTTTGTGGATTTTTTTCTTAATTTTATTTAGAATTTATTTAGAAACAAATTCTAAATAAGAAAAAGATCCACAAAATTAAGAATTTATTTAGAAACAAACTCTAAATAAAATTAAGAAAAAATCCACAAAATTAAGAATTTTTTCTTAATTTTATTTAGAATTTATTTTTTTTTAAAAAAGAATGACTTGGCTGAATTAAAACATGTCATGTGTAAAAGGTGAATTTGCAAAACCACTTGTTAAAAAATAATGACATGGATGAACCCTTTTTTTAACACTAATAACATATTTGAGCCAAACTTTTAACGGATGACATAAATGAACCTTTTGTTAAATTTTGATGGCATATTTGAGCCTTTTCCCTACTTTAAAACTTATGAACTCATGAATTGTAAAGCTTCGATAACAAAAATACTTTAATTTTCAAACTTATACACTTCAAAATTTTCAAAACATATAAACTTTATAAACTAAATAGAAACAAAAATCATTCTTGTTTCGTAATTCAAAATACAATGTACGTATCCTTTAATTCTAAAAAATTAAAATATTACTTTTTAATAGCTTAATTCGTGGTCCCATTTTGGTTCGTTCTGGTAACATTCCGATGGGACGGAACCAAGTTTCAACCCAGTTATCCTGACCCAGTTCATCCCCGTAGTGGTCAACATACCGATCAAATGCATCCGGTTCGGTAGCTGTTCATTCAGGTGTGGCGGCCAATCTTAGTTTCGTCCACGAACAACTTAATTTAAGAAAGATCAATTTTTATTTTGTTATGAGAAGAGCGAATGAAGATCCTACGAAGCAGTAAAGAGAGCAATGTAATTTTGATCTTTCCGTACATATAATGCATGAACTAAATTTCAAAAGTCAAAACAATTGTTTTTGTACATCCTTTCATAAGGCATATAGGAAAAAGAAAGAGAACAGATAATTACAAAGCATATTCAAGTTCAACTATTGTGTTGTCTATAAAAATTTTACCATAAACATAAGAGCAGTGAAAATATCAGAATACATTAGATTAGCTTCTTCTTTTCGAAAAAAGTTTTCAAATGCCACAATTGCAATCCTGCTACAGATAAGCATACAAAGATGACAGTCCAGTCATCCAAGCCATTTTGGAGTTGGTTGATCTGTTCAGTTCTTGCATTTCTTCCTCCCTGCAATATGTCGAAAAATTTTAACCTCTATTTCATTAGTTTAGATTCATGATGAGATTGATAACAAGAATAAGGTTAACTCACCTTTCACGTAGATAAAACATCTCATCATGAATGTTTTGAACATGTTCATACATTTTCTTCAGTTCGAGTTCCATAAGCTGACAAGAGGACAGATTAAAAAGCATTATAAACCTAGCAGTCGATGGAATCTGATGCAGTTGGAAGGATACCTCTATTAACTTTCTTTTTGCAGGCACAAGGGGGAAGATCATTAAAATATTGAATGAGCTATGTGCACATATAGGACTTAAAAAAGGAAGGGAGGGGGGCGGGGGTTGTAAACCACTCAATCCAACCAGTTCTTTGTCCTTTCTTCTTCTAAGAAATCAAGTTCAGTAAAAGTACTCATATATAACAGCCAAATGGTCAGCCTAAGCCAAAACGTGGCAGTCTTTGACACTACTTAAGTGCAATTAGATGCTTCTTTAAGCTAGAGTGCAGATCAGATGTTCATGAACATTTAAAAGTTAACTTTTTCTTTCCTATTGCTAAAGCAAAAAGCTCAAAGAGCTATGCACTCTCATCTGAACATTAGTTTGATGAAAGAAAAGGGAGTCATGGAGGCACAAAATAGGAAATGTCCCTTTGTCCCAATTTATGTGGCACACTTTTGTGAACTGCCAGTCTGACTCAAGATGAATAGATAGGGACACTCATATACGTGTAAATTGACATGAGCAAGCATGAAGAAGAAAGAAGGCTTACGTCAACAGAGCCTTTCTTGGCAACATTTGTCCAGTCCTTAGCAGCTACACCACTCTTCCAGTCAAAATCAATAGTCATGGTAATGGGAGGCTTGTGATCAGCAGCATAGAAGCAAGCCATATAATCCCCAGCTTCTGCTGTCTCAAAAGCAAAATGCCCCTCTGGAACATTATCTGCATAGTGATAGGTATTCCCATGCGTAGATGTCACCTAAATCACACAAGTCATATGAAACTTCATCTTTTGATCAGTGGAAACCGATTAGTCTGACCAAAGTCACACATGATACACAAAAAGGCTATTGTTTTCTGCATGAGAGAGGAGCATAACTCCACGTTTATAAACCTAGGGGAATCACAATTTTCTAAAACAAACCTATGAAAATCCTTAGATCACGCATATCCTTATTACCGGGTGCATCCAAATAGCTTCAGAGAAAAGAAAACTCTAATTAAAATTCAGAATTTTGTGTTTCATCAGGACGATGCAAAAGAATCAAGCAGATTTTCTCTAGCCAAAATATCCGACCTAATGTTTTAGAAGTTAACTCTGCCTGATCGTGTTTCCTGTGCTGTGTAATCTCGCATTGTCAATCCCAATCCCAGAAGATTAAATAGGGCAAGGTTGAGACAGAATTTTGAGGTTGATGGATAAACATAACTCTAATCAAAATTCAGAATTTTGAGGTTGATAGGGAAAAAATGCAAATCAATCAAGCAGACTTATGATGAATTAATATAATATTGAGGTTGCAACCAAAAGTTCCAACTGAAGGGTTTAGAAGCTAAGTAGCTAACCCATCTGCTCACATTTTTTTGGCCACAATCCCAATATAAGAGAGTGACACAGTTGACTGACAGTGTAAAGCTAGCCAATTTATGACGAATCAACATAATATTGAATGCATTACGACGTGTTCACTGCACTACAAGCTATTCAATACTATTAGAATGTAAAAAGTCCATATGGAGCAAACAGAATACTCCCTCCATATCATATTACGTGTCCACTTTCCCCTTTGCACCCCCCCTTAAAAATCAAGAATTGGAAGGGTAATTTAACTAATTTACTCTTTTAACTCTTTACAGTACACTCTATTTATTTGCCTTATCCACCAATACCAAGTATGCCACAAGCTAATAAACTTGAGTTAATTTAGTATCCAGATCATTTGCGCAAAAGTCAGTTCACATTAATATGTTGAATTTTTTCATTGCAGTGTTTCAAACATTTCAAGGTGAAAACTTTTTGGAGTCAAAACTTTCTTTATGAAAATTGCTTGTATCCTATATGAAAATGAAACTTTTGCCACCTAAAATTCCTATACAAAGAATGATTGACCTGCTAAAAGATGCAAATGGGTTGGAGTTAAGAATTTAGGCAATTTCTTTAAGTAAAGTGTACATGAAAAAGATTAACAATGGAATAACATTGCAATATTTATGTAGGTAATCAATACTGTTTACCCTTCGGGAAAAAAATTAATTTTAAGGGCAACTTGAAAAGCAACTAATTCTATCCTGGTTTTGTAAATTGACAAGTGATTTGGGACAAATATTTTTAACAATGTGACAAGTAATATGGAATGAAGCGCGTACAACATATTCACATTACCTATCCCAACTAATTTGGTATTAAACCATATTAATATGGTTCTTGTAGAAGGTTTCTCCATGAAGGCTTGCATTAGGGTAAAGTATTCCCTAACAAAGGCAATCCCGTGTCCAATAAGAGTTTGTTTGGATAGACTTAATAACTAATGGTTCATAAGCAATTTCTAACTTACTTTTAGCTTATTTTTGTTATTTTGACTTAAAAACAAGGATTCCCAAGAAACATTCTCTCCACCCTACATTTTACTACCCACTCGTAAGATTTCACTGGGTATGTTGTTGTTGTTTGACTTAAGAACAAGGTTTAAAAGTACTTTTC
This sequence comes from Solanum clarkiae, assembly GCA_011800125.2. NCBI lineage: Eukaryota > Viridiplantae > Streptophyta > Magnoliopsida > Solanales > Solanaceae > Solanum > Solanum clarkiae. Next base: position 839,522 of record JAABOM020000084.1, read on the forward strand.
CATCTTTAACACTACAAAAGTGTTTAAAAGTTATTTTAACTTAAAATCATCTATAATAAACCAATTCAAACAGGTTACAAAACTTGAAATTGAGACCCCAAATTAATGATTAACAAGTACTTACCTCTAGACTACAACCCAATTCATACAGGCTTACCAGAATTTCAAGAATTTATAATTTTTGCCCAAATTAAATAGACCCAATTGCTTCATAGCTCAAAGAATCAATCAAAATCAGACGAAAATAGAAGAAAAAAAATATTACCCTGAGAGTGACTTTGTGAGTATCCGGCAAAGGGTGGGGTTCATTGGGATTGACAATATGGTACTTGCCAACAGTCATGGAGTGACCCTTGATATCTTCAGCTATGCATTTTGTGCGACCCGATGGCACTTCGAATTGCAGTGGATATACTTCTATCCAAAGAAACATCAACATTAGAAAAAAAGGGAGTGATTTTCTTGTGGGCATCATCATTTTTAAAAGTAATAATTGCCAGGCTTTTGAAAAAAATATAACAAAAGATTTTCGATTTCGCTGTAAGATGAAGTCAGAAGAAGGTGGTTTTTATTTGGTAATGTCGTCTATTCTAATGGGAGGATTTCTTGTATGCTACAACTACTTTTTTGGAAGCTTTTCTTTCTTTCTTTTCCTTTAATAAATTAAAACTTTCTATTGTCTACTGCTCTTCAGCAGGGTAGGCATAAATATAAAAAAAAAAAAATTAAAAAATTGAAAAATTAATTCAGTTCTTCAATTTTTAATTTGATGTCGGTGTTATTTTTTAAAGAATTTGATTTTTCGGTGTAGGGTCTTAAAATTTTGGTGCACCGAAGAAGCAAACTTTTATTAAATTTTATTTCTATATATTAAATTTCAAGTTAACTATATATAGGGTTGTCACAATAGGCCAACCCAATCCAACCCAACCCAACCCTAACGGGCTAGAGAGTCAAATGAGCTAGGACGGACTGACCCTTTTAACTAAAGAGCCTAGAACATAGCAACCCAACCCACCCCTACGAAGGGCACGGGTTGGGACGAGCCGACCCTTCAATTATAATATGAACAATATTAACCATTTAGAAAGATTTTGAAACATCGATTATTTTTTGTCACAAACAAGATAACTAGATAACAAAAGGAGAAACAACAAATTAGACATAAGCACAATAGTAAAAGATTATAACTAGTTGGTTTAAAAGTTTTCAACAACACAACTACACAAGTTAATCCAAAAACTTAACAAAATGTTAAATGGGCTAATATTAGAAATCCAATGGGATAAATGCTAATGGGATGATAAGTTGTAAAAGTTGTCCACAATCTTAATAAATAGAACACTACTTAAAAACTAACTAAATATATAATAAATATTTTTAAAATTTACGGGCCACGGGCTAGCCTCTGAGACTCGCGGGTTGAGACTATGAGGCCGATGGGACAAATTAGGATGGGCTAAAAAGGTTCATTATAAATGGGTTGAAAATATTTAGCCCAACCCCATTTGATTCAAGGTTTGGGTTGAGCCGGCCTCACGGGCCAAACCCATTTTGACAGCTCTCTCTTTCTCTATATATATCAATTAGCAATTAAATCATTCATGAAACAAGTCAAAGTAGCAATAAATTTTAATTTATATAGTTAACTTGAAATATTATTTTCCAAGAGAAATTCAAACATATTTTTGCCGATTTATGTCATGTAAAGGATGTCTTCGTGCTTGTTTTTCACAAGCAATAGTTGGAAACACAAGTTCTTCACAAAGATAAATATAATTTTTTAAGCACAATAAGTGTTCCATGGAAGCATATCATCATTTAACGTGATTTTAAGTTTTTAAATGTCTTATACTTTAATTTTGTCCTCGTTTTATTTTTCATTAATTTGTACCAAAAAACCATTTTAAAAACACCAAATAAAATTGAATGGAACTAAAATAGTTCGGTTCGGTATTTGATGCACACATTTTCAAAATCGAAATTTGCTAAAACTGAACCCAAAAACCGAACGTCCACCCCTATTCTTGAGTAGAATGGCATGGTTTAGTGAAAAATCGAATTAAATGTAAATCAAAATCAAGAGTATTTCGAGTGAGTGAATGTATAGCTAAAGTGGTTGTTCGTGGGAGTTCGGGTCGTGTCTCAATCCCTGATCGATCATTTGCTAAGGAAAGTCTTGTGAGTCATTGAAACGATTGAAGGAGAGTCCTTTTTCTATCAATAGAGGGAGCAGAAAATAAGTTTTGTTATCTTTTAGGCTATGAAGAAATAAATAAGGTCAAAAAATTGATAGTTGGTTTGATTTAGTTTTAGATTTGAAAAAATTGGTAATATTTTATTTGATTTGAATTTTACTAAAAATTAATCAAATTAATGTCACGATCCAAAATCAGATTGCGACTAAAGAGAAGTAAATTAAAGTGGATACAAACTCAACATAACATAAGCAATTCCAAAACTTGGAGTCTTGAGTACAAGAGCATCTAAAGTGGTACGACAGAGTAATATAACTGTCCTAAATGAAATACAAAGCTGATAATATCTAATACAAAGTTACCACATAAACATGTTTAATAAACATGTTATTAAACATATTTAATAACTCAAATCCAATCTCAAAAAGGTTAGTCAAACCTACCCTCGATGTCTAAATCATACTCGGACAAACTTTCAATCAACTCAAATCTCCAAACGATCTCCGAATCGATCAATCGCTATCAAAAATAGATACTATGGGTCAAGAGGTGAATTTCGATACCCATATTGACACAAATTAGGCTTAGGGGAAAATGATCAATTTTAGAGCTAAAATTCGAAGTTCCCAAATCTAGAAATTGGTTTTAAAATCAGGTTCTACACTAAAAATGAAGTCCGTGGGTAAAAATCCTACTAAAATTGAGTCCAAATCAAATGAGAAATCACCATTTAAAGTTTTCAAATCAAAGACTGGACATCCCCAATTGTGGGCATTTTAAACCATGAAATTAAAGATAAAACTCATGTAAACTAATTAAAATAGTGATAGAAACACTCACCCAAAATAATCCTTCGAAAATCTTCTTCAAAAATCGCCCCAAAAGCTTAAGAAGTTTGAAAATGTGATAACAATGACATTTTTCAATTTTAACACTGTTCAAATACCAAAAACACTTCCCAACCATGGGTGGGTCCTGCGAATGCAGACAGGAAGCAATCACAAAGCTCTATGAAGGCAGGTGCAGGTCTCGCGAACATTGAGAAGAATGGCCCACTGATTCGTAAACGCGATTAGCACCCTGTGAACACAGAGGTTATTTACCATATTCCTTCGCGAATGCGATCCTCAAGGCCACAAACGCGGATAAGAAATGAGACCTGCATCAGAAACTCTGCAGCAATAATTCACAAATATAGTCAAAACTCGGAATGGGCACTCGGAACTCATGTGAAATTAGAATTACAAACCAAATATGTATTCATATCAGAAACAACAATTCAGACACAATGGAATCATCAGCAGTGATTTCAAGGCCTCCTCGCCACAATTATCAATGCAACTCGTATCAACTAGTTTAAAACTCAAAATACTAAAATTACCCTTGACAACTCTAAAAATTATGACGAGACCATTTCTAGCGTTAGTTTCACCATCAAGAACTATTGGAACTGACAAAATTTCGATCCGAGCTTTTGAACTTCGAATATTGACCAAAGTCAAACTTTGATTTCGAAAATAACTAAAAACACAACTTTAGGCCTAAAAATCTCATTTTAACTCATAATTCAGCTCTATAACTTCTCATAACTGAGATTCGACGTTCCAGAGCAAATGGATCTCTGATCCGACACCTGAAATTCAGAATGGTACAAAAACTTACTTTTTTAGCAACTTAATCTTCGAAAAATGCCAAAACTCATATTTTCTACTTTTGAAACTCAGAATTTTAGTTCAACAATACAGATAGTTCAAAATAGGCCCAAAGTAACTTACAAAATGATAAGATGGTAATTTTCACAAATAAGATAAAAAATAACCATTCAGGTCTTCACGATTAAAATGATGAATTATATACACAAATTTTATAATTAAAGGAAAAAGGGTCAAAAATGTCCTTGTACTATAAGAAAGGATAAAAAATGCTCTCCGTTCATACTTTGGGCCATTTTATGCCCTTATAGTTAGTATAATGGGCCAAAAATGCCCTGAATCTAACGACACCAATGGAGAAGGATAAGTTTGATCCTTAGGGAAACCCAACAGCCTTCCTGCTAAACGAATGTGTCACGACCCAAGCCTTGGGCCTAGACATGACACGGCGAATGGGGAACCCAAAGGGACCCTAAACAAGCCTCTTAGCATATCAATCACACATCCTCGATCGCAAAAGCAAAAATAAGCATCACAAGATATAAATAGAAAAGGAAGCGGGACTAAGGGAAGTATTTGATAATCATTAAAGCATAAAAGATTCAAGCTCATAGCATAAGTACATCATAATATCCAACAACACCTCTAACTTGGAATGGAGCGGTGGCCTCGGTAGTGGAAGCTGGCTGGGGCTGAGCCGGGGGCGCCTGTGGGACCTTAGCAGTCCTAGCAAGGCATCCTCGTCTACTAGCCTCTATCTGGATGAGGGCCTCAGGTTGGGTGTTCTCAGCAGCTGGGGCTGCGCCATCTCTCTGAGTAGCCATTCTCTTTGGCCGCATTTTCTGTAAATGTATAATGCACAAGTTAAAATGAGATTTCCATAAAGTTAAACTCTATCACACGAATCCAGATCATAGAAGAAGGGTAACAGTTCCTAATATCCTATAGCCTCCTGCTTATGAAGTGTGGTGCACAACACACCCATAAACAAGACTCTACTAGACACAACTTCATAGATTCCATAGGACACTCGAACTCTGTGCTATGATACCAAATTTGTCACGCCCTGTGAGGGTACCCTAGGCGTAACTAGCACTCGAAGACTATTGTTAGTCCCCAAGCAAACCACCTAGTCTTATCACAACCATTCAATCAATTCATTAGCGGAAGATAACAAAGAAATAATGAACCATCAGTGGGCTATCAACTTTGTCTATCATAAAGACTATGAAATAAAAGGGGCAATCTTAGTATAAAGAAGGGAAAAGGGGGAAAAGAACCCCCAAACATCAACCATCATACGTCTATATCTATGAAACCTCTATAACTACTGTCTAAGAAGGTACCATGACAGGCCATGGCTACCACAATCAAGGAAATAACTGTAAATAGATAAAAGATAAATATGTCCCCTGAAAACAAGGGAGGACTCATCAAGTCTCTATTTGGGGATTTGTGAACCTCAACGATTAGCCTGCTGAAGTCCTCTATCTATGGAATTTGCATCATAAAATGATGCAGCGCCAAAAGGGCGTTAGTATGTGAAATGTACTATATGTAAAATGGGCTAAAGTAAACTATAACAAATACATTAGCTCATCAATCACTCGACCTCAACTCAGAGTAAGGAATAAAACTCTAACACGTCACAATCAATCAAGACTCATGCTATCATAACATCAAAGTACTATCATCAGGGGACCTATCTGGGAGTGTCTTGGACCTATACCCACCACCTATGAGCCGATGATGGTACAACAAAGTGATGTCATTGTGACATCCACCCAGTATCTTATCGGTGTGAAAGGGCGTACATCAGGAGTTTATGATAACATCAAGTCCTTTTTTGAGACTAAGGAAACATTTGTTCTCACGGTCCAATCCTCTACTATGCTGGCCAAGTAGTTAATGAGTGCGAGTGGGACTCACTCTTACCTATTTTTGATGCTTAATGCTCCTCCAAGGACTTAACATGCTCATAAACATCAACATCAAAGGTTTCTCATCGTTTAGTCCCTTTTAGATAAGGGCATCATCTCATCTCATCATCTCTCAATTCGAGAATATTAAGATCACTCTTTAAACTCATGTGTGACCTCCTTTAGGCTCTAAAGGACTCACACTCCATTAATTTCAGCAATATCATCATTAGTACTCCCTTAAATCAAGTCCCAGACCACATCAATCATGCATACGTACGTAATTCGGGCTCTAGACATCAACCCCTAGCTTTCATGGATTCTTTTGCAATTAAACATGCATAGTATACACAATAGCTCAATAAATCAGTTGAACAAATAATTAAAGTTATGATGGCCATCTACTTATGAAATTACATACAGAATAATAGTAGTTTTTAAGGTAGCACTAAAGAAAATCGTAACATAAACCCATCACCTATCAATTATCAACTTAATCTAATCATGGCGGCACATGGGAGAACAATCCCATGTTCTGGGTAGCCTTTACATACCTGGATTGAAGAATTATCAAGTCTCCTTCAAGAATTTGCACCCGAATTTAAAACCTTCCACTCTCTATTCTTCTTCTCTCAGGAACTCTCACATAGAAACTTAAGAAAAAATGACTTTTAAATACGTGAAACCCTTAATCAGTAATAAAAGACTTTTAAATACGTTTTAAGACTTAGGAATAGGTTGGGAATACCTAAAATGCCCTTCCTGTAATTAAAATAATTTTTTTTAAAAATGGTACACTAGTCCGCGACGCGTCAGGGGCACGAACTAGTGTATTTCATGAAATTCTAAAAAATTTCAATTCTCGCCCCGGCATAAGTGTAAGTCTGCGCCCCCTCCGCGCGCAAATCAACATGGTTCGGGCATTAATTAGTGAAAATTATTTTTCGCTCTGGTTGCTCTTAAATCAGGTCGAGACCATTTTCTTACTCGATTTTTCGCACTGAATGCAAATTCGGTCTCAGATTTTCCATCGAAGCTTTGGAAGATGCGTTGTGCACACGATTACGTTTTTGGGGCGTTTCGATAATTTTTACAGGGTGTTACATCATGTCCCCCTTGGGATCATTCGTCCTCCAATGATGAGTAAAGATCGAATAGAAACATGAGTAACCTCAAAACTCATCTCATTCCTCACTCGGGATACTCGAACTCTCAACTATCCATCACCTTTCTATCTCTGTCTTATACTCGAGAATTAGAATCAATGCATCAACTCAAGAAAGAAATTTCAATAGCGTTAAGGATAGTAATATTACCTTCGACATCATTATCATTTGGCATGAATTGGTTGAGTATTTGAGTTTCATCTCTCCCTTAGCTTCCCACGTAGCTTCCTCAACAAATTGATTACTCCATAAAACTTTGACGGAGGCTATCTCTTTGTTCCTCATCTTACAAACTTGTCGATCAAGGATTTGGACTGGAATATCTTCATAGGATAGGCTATTTTCACTCCCATACTTTCAGTAGGAATTGTTAAGGCAGGATTTCCCAAGCACTTCTTCAACATTGAAATGTGAAACACCGGATGGACTCCATCTAGTTTGGAAGACAAGTCTAGCTCATAAGCAACCTTACCAATCCTCCTCAAAATCTGGTATGGTCTGACATAATGTGGACTGAACTTTCCATTCTTACCAAACCTCATAACACCCTTCATGGGTGACACCTTCAAGTACACCCAATCATCTACCTCAAACTCCAAGTCTCTTCTTCTCATATCCATATACGACTTTTCACGACTCTGTGCTATCTTCAACCTCTCTCTGATGACTTTCACCTTCTCCATAGACTGGTGGAAAAGATCAGGTCCAATCAATTCAGCTTCACTAACCTTAAACCAGCCAATCAGTGATCCACATCTCCTCCCGTATAATGCCTCATAAGGGGCCATCTGAAAGCTGACATGGTAGCTATTGTTGTATGCAAATTCAATCAATGTCAGATGGTCATCCCAATTTCCTTTGAAGTCGATGACACACACTCTCAACATATCCTCCAAAATCTGGATCGTATGCTCTACCTGTCCATCTATCTAAGGGTGAAAAACTGTGATCAAATATACTTTTGTACCCAGTCCCTTCTGAAAAGATCTCCAAAATTGAGAGGTGAATTGAGCTCCTCTATCCGAGATGATGGAAAAGGGAACCCCATGCAGGCTCATAATCTCACGAATGTATAGTCAATCATACTCCACAACCGTATTAGTTGTCTTGAATGCCAAAAAGTGGGCTGATTTATTCATCCTATCAACAATCACCCATATCGAATCGTACTGCTTTCGGGTTCTTGGTAAGCCAGTGATGAAATCCATGTTGATCATCTCCCACTTCCATTCTGAAATTTCAAAATTCTGAGCTAACCCACATAGTCTCTGATGTTCAACCTTGACCTGTTGACGATTGGGACACTTAGAGACAAATTCAACAATGTCTTTTTTCATTCTGTTCCACCAATAGACTTCCCTCAAGTCGTGGTACATCTTAGTAGAACCAGGATGAATGAAATATCTGGAGCTATGAGCTTCAGCCATGATTCTGTCTCAAACACCATCAACATCAGGCACATACAATCTATCCTGGTATCTCAACACCCTATCTCCTCCTTTTGGAGAAAACCATCACCTTATGCTTGTGAACCGCTTCTTTCAATTGGAATAAAACGGGGTCTTGGTAATTGTTTTTCCTTCACTTTTGACACTAAGGACGAAGCAGAACCACTTTGAACATTGACTCTGCCTTCATTTTTCTCCTCAAATGGCACTCCCAATCGAGCTAATCTATGCACTTCCTTCGCTAATTCTCTCTTCCCTTCCTCCACATGGGTAGTGCTACCCATAGACAACCTACTAAGAGCATCAACTACAATATTAGTATTACCTGGATAGTAGAGGATTCTCATATCATAGTCCTTGAGCAGCTCTAATCATCTGCTCTGCCGCAGGTTAAGCTCCTTCTAACTGAACACATATTGTAAGCTCTTGTGGTCAGTGAACATGTCTACATGCACTCCATACAAGTAGTGACGCCAGATCTTAAGTGCAAATACCACCGTTATCAACTCGAGATCATGAGTTGGATAGTTCTTCTCATGGACCTTAAGTTGTCTGGAAGCATAATCTATCACCTTCCTTCTCTGCATCAACACACAACCCAGTTCAACTCTTGAGGTATCACAGTATATTACAAAGTCTCCCATCCCGTTGGACAAAGTCAAAACTGGTGTTGTAGTCAATCTAGTCTTCAACTCTTAGAAACTCTCTGCACATTTCTTAGACCACTAAAGTTTGGCTTTCTTCTGAGTTAGCTTAGTCAATGGTGCTGACAAAGAATAGAAATCCTTAACAAATCTGTGGCAGTACCCTGCCAAACCTAAGAAGCTTCTTATTTCTGATGGAGAAGTTGGTCTAAGCCAGTTCTTAACCACTTCAATCTTCTGAGTATCTACCCGAATACCATCTTCAGAAACAACATGGCCTAAGAAAGCCACGGACCTGTGCCAAAACTCACACTTCGAGAATTTTATATACAGCTCATGATCTTTGAGAGTTTGCAAAACCACTCTAAAATACTTAGCATGCTCCCCTTTATCGTTTGAATACACTAGAATATCATCAATAAACACAATCACGAATATATTAAGGTACGGTCTGAAGACCTTGTTCATCAAATCCATGAAAGCCGCAGGTGCATTTGTCAACCCAAAGGACATTACCAAGAACTCAAAGTGGCCATATTGTGTCCTAAAGGTTGTCTTTGGAATATCACTTTCCCTCACCTTCAACTACTGATAACACAATCGAAGGTCTATCTTGGAGAAACAAGTGGCACACTGAAGTTGGTCAAAAAGATCATCTATCTTGGGGAGAGGATATTTATTTTTTATTGTGACCTTGCTCAGTTGCCAATAGTATATGCACATTGTGAGGGATCCATCTTTCTTACACACGAATAGGACAGGAGCACCCTAAGGTGAGACACTAGGCCTTATGAAACCTTTCTCTAACAAGTCTTTCAATTGTTCTTTTAGTTCTTTTGACTCTGTGGGGGCCATTCTATAAGGTAGAATTGAAATGGGATTGGTCTCGAGAAGAACATCAATCCTAAAGTCAATCTCTCTACCAGGAGGGACTCCAGGCAGATCATCAGGGAACACCTCAGGAAACCCGTTCATAATTGGGACTGACTCAAGAGAGGAAGATTCAACATCATCGGACTTAACTCCTACGAGGTGATAAATACAACCCTTGGAGATCAACTCTCTGGCCCTAAGATAAGAGATAACTTGCCCTTAGGTGCAATAGAACCCCCTTTTCACTCTAGAACAGGCTCATTAGGAAATTGAAACCTGATAATTCGGGTTCTATAGTCAACAGAAGCATAACAGGCATGAAGCCAATCTATGCCAAGTATCATATCAAAATCAACCATCTCTAATTCTACCAAGTTAACTAAAGTGTCTCTATGATAAATTGACACTACATAATCCCTGTAAACTCTCTCAGCTAAGATAGACTCACCAGTAGGAGTGAAAATAAAAAAAGGTTCAAGAAAACACTCTGGAAGAATCCCAAACTTACTCGCCACATAAGGAGTCACAAAAGATAAAGTGGCACTCGGATCAAGCAATGCATAACAATCAAAGGTAATGACTCGAAGCATACCATGACAACATCTGGTGCAGCTTCCTGATCCTGTCGATCACCTATACCATAAAGGAGGTTCGTCCCACCTCCTGTACTCATAGTATTACCCCTGTGCTAATTACCAACTGGGGTGCTGCAGAGGACTGTGCCCTATTGCTTTCTTCACCTCGTCTTCTCTTCGGGCACTCATGTTGGAAATGACCCGCTTTCCCACATAGGAAACAAGCATCCATTCCCAGACGATACCTACCCAGACGGAGTTTCCTACCATTGCAACAGGGTGGATTTCCCTTCGGGCCCTGAGTCACACTGGCCCGAGATTGGGCGCCTAGAGCCCTGAAATTATAGAATCCCCGAGACTTATGATCATACCTATTTAGATGAACAGGCGCACTCATTATAGAAGGTTCACGATAAGATTATCTCTTTTCGAAGTAGGACTTGTCGCCCTTATTTTGTCTCTGCTGGCTAAGCGCATACTCAGTTAATTTTGCTTTCCTATTCATCTGCTCCTCTCTATATTTCCTCTTATCTTCCTCTGTCTGCTAGGTATACACTATAATTCTGGAGATGTCTATGTTGGGGATCAACAAGGCTACCTTGCACTCCTTCTGCACATGTCTGCCCCGGCCAGCTACAAACTTTCGCATCCTGGCCCTTATATCTTGGACCATCTGCTCCGCAGCATACCTGGACATCTTAATAAACTTAAGTTTGTACTCCTTCACTATAATTCCTCCTTGCTTCAGGTTCACGAACTCATCCATCTTCACCTCCCTGAACTCTAGAGGAAAGAAGTGGTCAAGGAAGACAGTTTCAAACTCCTCCCATGCTGCAGGCTCGGAATTCTCACCCCCACTCTCCTCCCACTGGTTGTACCACACATTAGTAACGTCCTTCAATTGGTAGGGAGCAAGTCCACTCCCTCAAACTCATCAGCATGTATCACTTTCAGGACTTTGTACATTTCATCAATGAAATGTTGCAGGTCCTCCTCAATCTTAGACCCTGTATACACTAGCGGGTTCATCCTCGAGAAGTCTCTGACTCGGGTTACAGCTGAGGGCTCCTGTGAGTTAGAACTAGGAGCTTTTGAACCCTGGGAGGCCACCAATTGAGTCATCGTAGTGATGGCTCCCCCAAATTCTGCCTCGATAGAGGGAGCTGGCTGGGGCTGAGCGGGGGGCGCCCTATGGTAACTCAGCAGTCCTAGCAGGCCATCCCCGTCTCCAGGCCTCTGTCTAGACTGGGGCCTCAGGTTGGGTGTTCTCAGTAGTTGGCATTGCGACATCCATCTGAGAAGTTGTTCTCTTTGGCCATATTTTCTGTAAACGTATAATGCCCGAGTTAAAATAAAATTTCCATAAAGTTAAACTTTATCGCATGAATCCAGATCATAGAAGAAGAGTAACACTTCCTAATGTACTATAGCCTCCTACTTATGAAGTATGGTGCACAACATACCCATAAACAAGACTTTACTAGACGCGACTTCATAGACTACCTAGGACAGTCGAACTCTGTGCTCTGATACCAAATTTGTCATGCCCCGGGAAGGTACCCTAGGCGTAACTAGCACTCAGAGACTATTGCTAGTCCCCAAGCAAACCACCTAGTCTCATCGCATTCATTCAATCAATTCATTAGCGGAAGATAACAAAGAAATAATGATCCATCAGTGGGCTATCAACTCTGTCTATTGTAAAAAGTATGAAATAAAAGGGGCAATGTCAGTATAAAGAAGGGAAAAGGGGGAAAAGAACCCCAAACATCGACCATCATACGTCTATGTTTATGAAGCCTCTATAAATACTATCTAAGAAGGTACTATGACAGGCCATGACTACCACAATCAAGGAATCAACTTTAAATAGATAAAAGATAAATATGTCCTCTGAAAGCAATGAAGGACTCACCAAGTCTTTGTCTGGGGATCTGTGAACCTCAACGATTAGCCTGCTGAAGTCCTCTATCTACAGAATCTGTATCATGCAGTGCCAAAGGGGAATTAGTACGTGGAATGTACTGTATGTAAAATGGGCTAAAGTAAACTATAATAAATGACATCAGCTCATCAATTACTCGACATCAACTCAGAGTAAGGAATAGAACTCTAACGTCTCACAATCAATCAAGACTCATTCTATCACATCAATATCAGAATATTATCATCAGGAGACCTATCTAGGAGTTTCTTGGATCTACACCCATCACCTATGAGCCGGTGATAGTACAACAAAGCAATGTCATTGCAGCATCCCCCAGTATCTCGTCGGGGTTATAGGGCGTACATCAGGGGTTTATGGTAACATCAACTCCTCTTTTGGGACTAAGTAAACATCCATTCTCATGGTACAATCCCATACTATGTTGGTTACGTAGTTAATGAGTGCGAGTGGGACTCACTCTTGCCCATTTTCCATGCTCAATACTCCTCCCAGGATTCAACATGCTCATAAACATCAACATCAAAGTTTTCTCATCGTTTAGTCTCCTTTGGACAAGGGCATCATCACATCTCATCATCTCTCAACTTAGGAATATTAGGATCACTCTTTAAAACTCATGTATGACCTCCTAAAGGCTCTAAGAGACTCACACTCCATCAATTTCAGCAACATTATCATCAGTACTCACTTAAATCAAGTCCCAGACTACAACAATCATGCATATATATGTAATTCGGGCTCTAGACATCAACTCCTAGCTTCATTCATGGATTCTTTAGCAATTAATCATGCATAGTACACACAATAGCTTAATAAATTAGTTGAACAAATAATTATAGTTCTGATGGCCATCTACTTATGAAATTACATGCAGAATAATAGTAGTTTTCAAGATAGCATTTAAGAAAATCATAACATAAACCCGTCACCTATCAATTATCAACTTAATTCAATCATGGGGCCACATGGGAGAATAATCCCATGTTCTAGTAGCCTTTATGTACCTGGATTGAAGAATTATCAAGTCTCATTCAAGAATTTGCACCAGAATTTAAAACTCTCCACTATCTGTTCTTCTTCTTCTCTCATGAACTCTCACATATAAACTTAAGTAAAAAAATAGGTTTTAGAAACCCTTAATCAGTAATAAACTTCTTTTAAATACGTTTTAGGACTTAGGAATAGGTTAGGAATACCTAAAATGCCCTTCCCGTAATTAAAAGAATTTTTTTTTAAAAATGGTACACTGGTTCATGACGTGCCAGGGGCACAGACCAGTGTATTTTGTGAAATTCTGAAAAATTTCAATTCCCGTTGAAAAAAAAAGAACCAAGTGTAAGTCCGTTCCCCCTCCGCTTCACTCCAGGGGCGCAGATCAACACTGTCTGGGCATTAATTAGCAAAAATTATTTTTCACTCCCGTTGCTCTTAAATCGGGTCGAGACCATTTTCCCACTCGATTTTCTGCGCTGATTGCAAATCCAATCTCATATTTCCCATCGAAGCTCTGGAAGATGCATTGTCTGCACGATTACGTTTTAGAGGAGTTTCAAAATTTTTTACGGGATGTTACATTTAGCTTTGGGTTTTCTCTTGCGCTCGTTTTACTATTTTTTCCTCTTTTTTGAAAAAATAATAAAAATGTTATCCAAAGGCCATGCACATATTCTTATTTGACCATGTATGCATGTATGCACATATTCTTATTGAACTATTGATTTTAAATATGAAACTTGAAAATTTGAGTTTTTAACGTTTTAAGTTTTTGAGTTAAAGCGAAATTTCTCCAAAAAATAGGCCTAGTACTTGAAAACTTTTTGCAGATAGATTTTCAAAATCTAATTTAAAATCTCTGGTGAAACACTAATCATGTGTTTTTCATAAATAAAATTGATACTTATTTCTTCGATCAATATTTTCGGGCAACTTCTAAGGTGGTCCTCTTGCCTAATAAGTCACATGTCACACAATTATTTTATTCAATATAGTTTTTTTTTCTGAACTACTATTTGCTCAACTGCAGTCATGGTAAACAAGTTCCACGACTCTCCCTTTTGGAACTCTCCTACTGACATTCCTCACCCCATCTTCTACCAAATCATTTCTTCCTCAAATGAATTATGCCGTCTCGTAAGTAATTTTATCATATTTCTTCTTTAATTTCTCTTTTCAATCTTGGATTGACCAACAGATTCCTAATTCTTTTTTAGTGCAGTAGTAGTTTCCCTCCTTGTTAACTGTTGATTTAGATCCCACAATTATTATATATTTTAAATAACTATATACAGGTCTAATTTAATGAGGCTTTTTCAAAATCATATTAGAAGGCAAAATTTATTCCCCCACTAAAAACGTTCCTTTCATGCCCAAGGATAGACATTCAAAGGCTTGTTGCGTGAACATATAACATGTATTCAATATTTGATAAATCAAATATAAGGATGTGTTGATAAAAGGATAGCAGACTAGCAGGTGTATGTAGAATAAATTAGTCGAGGTACTCACAATTGAATCTTTGGTCTTTTCAATAGAAATGCACAAGAGCTACAACTCATTATCTCAACTTAACATAGGTAGAATAAAAATATTATGTGTGAATACGTCTACTGCCCGTTATGTAGGTTTGTTTCTAAAACTGAATTTAATTTCTTTTGCATACAGAGGATTCCGATAGAATTTGCCAGCAAATAAAGCAAAGACATGTTAAATTCTGTGTTTCTTGAGATGGGAAGTTGAGATGAAACGTTCTCAAGGCCAAATTTTCCTAGTCAAAGGATGGAAAGAATTCAACAATTATTACTCAATAAGCATTGGGCATGCTTATTGAGTAATAGTTGCCCAGTTCTTATTGAGTAAAAATGCCCAATGCCTATTAAGTAATAGTTGTTGAATTCTTTCCATCCTTTGACTAGGCAAATTTGGCTTTGAGAACGTTTCACCTCAACTTCCCATGCTTTTCCATGGGGAGTCTCAAGAAACTTAGGATTTAACATGTCTTTGCAATATTTGTTGGCAAATTTTACTGGAATCCTCTTCATGCAAAATAAATTAAATTCAGTTAAAGAACCAAACCTACATAATGGACAATAGAAGCATTCACACATAGTATTTTTATTCTACCTATGTTAAGTTGAGAGAATGAGTTATAACTCTTGTGCATTTCTATTGAATAAGACAAAAGATACAATTGTGAGTACCTCAACTAATTTATTCTACATCTATCTACTAGTCTACTACCCCTCTATCAACATATCTATATATTTTGTTTATCAAATATTAAATATATGTTATATGTTCATGCGATAAGCCTTTGAATGTCTATCCTTGGGCATGAAAGGAATATTTTTGGTGGGGGAATCAAATTTTTCCATCTTACATGATTTTGAAAAAACCTCATTAAATTAGACCTATATATAGCTATTTAAAATATATAATAATTATGAAATCTAAATCAACATTTTAACAAGGAGGGAAACTACTGTTGCACTGAAATAAAAATGGGAATCCGTCAGAGAATCCAAGAATGAAAAGAAAAATTAAAGAATATATGATAAAAGTACTTATGAGACGGTATAATTCATCTAAGAAAGAAATGATTTGGTAGAAGATGGGGCGAGGAATATCAGTAGGAGAGTTCCAAAAGGGTGAGCCATGAAACTTGTTTACCATGACTGCAATTGAGAAAATAGTTGTTCAAAGAAAACTATATCGAATAAAATTATAGTGTGACATGTGACTTATTAGGTAAAAGAGGCACACCTTAGAAGTTGCCCTAAAATATTAATCGAAGAAATAAGTATCAATTTTATTTATGCAAAAACATGTGATTAGTGTTTGACCAGAGATTTTAAATTAGATTTTGAAAATCTATCTTCAAAAAGCTATCTCATCAACAGATGCATGATTAGACCCATCTTGAATAAAACACCCTAGAATACTGAAAGACAGAAAACCAAATCTAGCCCACCTTTGTTCCTTTGACTGTGTTCGTTATGTACACAATAATGGAAAGGATGCTGAACAACAAAGTTTGATTTTGGAAAAACACAAACATTATGGGAATGTACACGCGGTAGAAAAATTACGTCAATCCATTAAAATATGGTATGCTACAAGTGAATATTTGCACTAAGAAATGAATCCGAATTTTAGGATTACTGATCCTTTTAATCCAGTTTATATCATGTCTTTCTCGGGGACTCGAGGAAATGCTGCCAGAGTGTTGAGGGAATTTTCTTGGGGTGCTCTTCTCATAGTAAAGCTTACAAGGTGTACAATAAAAGGACTAAATGTATTGAAGAAAGTACACATATTGTATTTGATGAGGCCAGGTCCCTGGCTGATAAAGTTTTGCAGGAACAGGTACATGCACCAGAGGTGACTAATAATATGAATGACTCAGATGATGATGAAAGGTAACATTCCGGTGGACCTAATTGCATAACTCCTTTACCCTCATCTTCCACTACTACTCCTGCAAATATGGAGAGAGAAGAGTCACCTGAGGCTACCTCTCTTGATGGAGCGGGCTCATCAGGAGCATCACATTCTGACGAAGTTGGTCCTTCGGGATCCTCGAATAATGATCCAGTACCCTGAGGATCCTGGTCGTAACTGGAAGCACAAGAGTTCACATTCTCTTGGACTGTACTAACCCCTCTGGACTTGGGGATATTAACCAGGTCAAAACTCAAGAACATGTGCACATTCTCAGCATATGTGTCTCTTGTGAAACCCAAAAATGTCAAGGAAGTGTTGTTGGATGATGAATGGATATCTGCTATGCAGGAAGAGCTCCTACAATTTGAGCGCAACAATGTATGGAACCTAGTTCCCCCTCCTAAACATTGCTCCATAATTGGTACCAAATGGGTATTCATGAACAAGCAGGACGAACAAGGTAGCATCACCAGGAAGAAAGCCAGACTCGTAGTTTAGGGATATAATCAAGAAGAGGGCATTGACTACAATGAGACCTTTGCGCCTGTAGCGTGCATTGAAGCTATTAGAATGCTCATAGCCTTTGCTGCTCATATGGAATTCAAGTTGTACCAAATGGACATCAAGAGTGCATTTCTCAATGGGTAATTACAGGAAGAGGTTTACATAAAGCAACCCCCAGGTTTTGAAAATCATGAGCACCCTGATTTTGTATACAAGCTGGATAAGGCATTGTATGGGCTAAAGTAGGCCCCTAGAGCCTGATACGATAGATTGTCTAGCTTCCTTATAAATCATGGATACTCTAGAGGAAAGATTGATAACACACTATTTCTTAGGATGAAGGGTGTCCATGTTCTCATAATTCAGGTCTATGTTGATGAGATCATTTTAGAGGAATGAATGAAGCCCTAAGAGTAGAATTTGTAAACTCATGGGTAGTCAATTTGAGATGAGCACGATGTGAGGACTGAACTTTTTTTTGGGACTGCAGATTCATCAGATACAGGCAGGTACCTCCATTCATCAACAAAAGTATATCAAGGAATTACTTGCTAAGTTCGGGATACATGATGCCAAAACTAGTGATGCCCCCATGGCGACCACTACCAAAATGGGCAAAGATGAAGATGGTGTAAGTGCGGATGCCACCATGTATAGAGGAATAATTGGGTCACTACTTTATTTGACCGCTAGCAGACTGGATATTGGATTCAGTGTGCGTATGTGCACTAGGTTTTAGTTAGAACCAAAGGAATCTCATCTTGTAAAACAGATCCTGCGATATCTCAAAGGTACCATGAACCTGGTTCTCTGGTATCCCACTGGTTTCTTATTCGACCTAATGGGATTTGTTGATGCTGACTAAGCTGGTTACCTGGTTAATAGGAAGAGTACTTCAGGAATGGCACACTTATTGGGACTTTGTCTAGTCTCCTAGGCTACAAAAAAATAAAACTCAGTCGCTCTTTCAACTGCAGAAGCTAAATACGTGGCTGCTGCTTCATGTTGTGCTCAATTTTTTTGGATAAAACAGTAGCTCCTGGACTTTGGTGTGAAGGTTGAATGCATTCCCTTCATGCGTGATAACATGAGTATAGTAAACATAGCTGCGAACCCGGTGCATCTTAAGCGGACCAAGCACATCGATGTCAGGCATCACTTCCTAAGAGACAGTGTTGAAAAGGGATTCATTGAGATGGTGCTCTACAAAATGGATGACTAAGTAGCTGACAGTTTCACCAAGGCCTTAGCTAGGGACCACTTTGAGCTAAATCGACTTCATTCGGGTCTAATTACGAGGAACGGATCCCCTTTTTCTCTTTCATTTAGGTTGTAAGTAGGGCTTGTACTGAGAATTCATAGTCTTTGTATGCAGGTACATTAATCTACAGGTAGCACCAGGACTCCTTCATGGGGAACTAATGATATTACACTTAGTGTCCAAAGCTGGTGTAACACTACTAAAGACATAACTTGCAGATGCCTTTATCAAAAGAACAGGTGCATTTCTCCCGCTACATGACCATAGTTAGCTAATATATTGTCCTACTATAGATTATGTCTAGATTTGTTGTCCCAAGAACTTGGTTCCTTCCTAGGTTCATCAGTTGACCCTTATCTTGGCGGGAAATCCTGCTACCCTGCATAACAATGATCACCCTTCTCAGGATTTCAACGTCGCACTACAAGAGTCAGAAACATTGTGTCAATCATTTGATGCCATCGTTTCACGTTCCCTAGGTCTTGTTGTAAAACACCTATCCCCCGCTTAAACTTTCTCAACTTCTTCTTCAAGAAAACCTTCCCTATCTGAGAAAGAACATTGAACTTGAAAAAAATGTGAACAACAATGGCCATCCTTGTCTCCTACTTCGACACTGACTCCAACGCCACGATGCCATCACCACCCCAGGACTTATCTCAGAGGGAACTCTCCTCCTCCCCCTCGTCGGAAAATTATCAGTCACCACCACCTTCCCCCATAGCCACTGTCTACCCCATTTCCCCCACCACCACTGTCCACCCTGCTTCACCCACAAAAAACCCACCTCCGTCCCCAACTGCTCCCACCGCCACCATAGATCCTTCCTTCACACCCTCTCCCTCTTCAAATCTCCCATACTCCCCTCTGTGTTCACCTCTGGGTATGTAAAAACCCTATCGAAGGACGGTTGAACTTCCCATTCCCACACATCGCCGACAACTGGTCGATGACTCCTCCTCATCTTCCTTCTCATCTAGGAATACTCCTCTGCCTCCCAGGCCTGTGTCTCCTGCTCCCCTTGCCACTCTCCCCCTAACCTGCGTTTCCGATGCCAGTTCAAGGAGGGTCTGACTTAGACGATGACGTTTCTCTTGCGTTCGTCTATCGCAACTTTGTTTATCGCCCTAAGGGTGGGGTTTCTTCCTCTGGCTCATCCTCGAGTTACTGCAGGCCCATGACACACAACAAAAAGCGGGTTGCTGCCTCTGCTGTGGTGGGACCTAATCGAAAATGCCTTCGTAGACAAGGCCCTTGTGGTCCCTTTGTCTCCCGTTTATATTGTCTCATGCCTGAGGGTTCCCCTATCTCTGCTCCGACCTCCCCTGATGAAACAAGCATGTTGAGCGGTTCTTGGCCATTGGGAAGGAAAGGTACTTTGCGGCGAAGGTGGTGCTGCAGGGTCGTGCTATTCACCCAGAGGTCTGCCAGTTTCCCTATGTCAAATGGTTATGTGCCAAACCAGATGCTCAAAAATGGCTGCACCTATTGTTATACCCCATGCTAACTCAAGGTTAAACGATGTACAACATATTGATGATTCCTAAATTAATCAACTTAAAGAGGCGCCACCTAATTATTTGAGGTGTATTAGGACACCATTCTAACCTAAGAATTTATCTAAGAGTCTTATTCACCAGAGAACGAGTAAGGGTTCTAATTACTTTGAAGGGAAGGTGTTAGGCACCTTTCGAGCATCGCAAATGCAAGTCCAGACTGCATCTCGCATTTTATGTAGTGGTTATAAATTACAAGTAGGATCCCAAATTTAAAATTATTCTAAATGAAAGCCTAATTGACAAAAAATAAAATTTAAACAAATAAATAAAGGAATAAATAAATGATTCCATCTTTTAAATGAAAAATAAATAATCTCACAAATATAATAAAACAAAGTATAAATAAAATAAAATAAAGCAATAATACCTACAACGACCTAGCATTTGCCTAACACCAATAATATACATAATAATAAATAAATAAGAGAATAAAAGTAACTCATGTGCCAGTAAAACAAAAATACTTGGTAAAAGTGTTAGTAATGAGTAAATATAATAATTAAAAATAAAATCCATCTTATATACATGACAGGCCTTGTAAGTCGACGGTGATTTCTTCATTGGCCAGGTTTAACAAACAATGTATATATGAAAACTTAAAGAAAAATTACAAAAATTAACTTAAACTAAATTTTTTCATCTTTTTAAATAGGAGGTCCTCGGAATCCGACAAATAGATGTTTTATTTGACCAATTTTAACACTTGTATTATAATGGTAAAATAATGGACACATAAAACAATCTAGACATTTGTAACACCTAAAAAGAAATATTGCATGCTGCCTAAAAGCTCGAACAATTCTCTAAAAATATTAGTCCACAATGGCAAGAACAAAAATAAACAACCAATAAAAAGGAACGTAAGGTACAACTATTATGATAAAATAATTCAACACATACAACTAGTCACCAAATGAACATAGCAATCAGAAATAATCATAATCAAATAGGAAAAGACAGTGGATAATAATAACAAAATGAGAAAGAAAATAGCGCCGTACATGAACTTAAACTAAAATCTTTTGAATTTTAAAGTGTAACAGAAATTAACTTAAACTAAAATTTCCATTTCTTAAAATGGAGAGGCTTCGAAATTCGATCGAAAGATTCTTCATTGGCCAATTTTAATATATACCTGTTCAATATTACTTCAATAAAATAACTATGAGCAAAATAATCCATAAAAAGCAACATACAACTTAAACAAAGCAAGGCAATGGTTGAAGGTAAATATCCCAACATTTATACAATTCGAAATAAATAGTAAAATAAGGCGTACATGAAAATAACCAATACAAGAATAGGTGGAAACAATATACTTTAGCAATTGAAAATATGTAAAAGATATTAAAGAAGATTGTAGCAAATAATAATTAAAGTAACCTAAATTAGAAAGTGACAACAATAAACAAAACTAAAAAAAATAACACTTCATCAGTTAAAAACACAAGTAACCATGATAAAAATGTCAAAATGGAAAGAAAGAATGATGTTCACTGAAAAAATTTCATTAGTAACCAGTAAGCAGAAAATAACAATAACGGTGACAGGATTTTGAACTATTTTAATTAGATTTGAGACATTTGGAATAAACAAAGATAACAATATAAAAGATTACCTGCTTTGCCGGAGTTGATGGTGCTGGTTCATCATAACTCGTTGGGAGTTCGATGGTTTGAGATTTGTAGATGCTGGGTGGTTGATTCTGTGAGATCGAAACTCCATTTCGAGGGTGGGTGGTAGTTTGGAAGCTATTATGCTGTCTCGAAGTTGGTGGCATTTTGGGGTTGCTCAGGCGGGCGGTTTGGGGTCGTTTCTTGGTTGTTTGACGATGTTAATGGTGGTTTTTGGCAAGCGAGAAGGGGTTCTTTGGCTGCGTTTTGGGTCTGCTTTGGGGCTGAATTGGATGGGGTTTTGATGTGTGTTTGGTGGAGTTTTGTTGGTTGTTTTTGTGTTAGGACCCGTAATTTAACGTAAACCCCAAACGTCCTCAATCGGATTAAATTAATTAAATTAGGGGACCAAAGTG
>JAABOM020000084.1:875904-888049 GCA_011800125.2 Solanum clarkiae
TAGTAGGCTAATAATGTTAGATAATGAACTTATGGGGTGGTAAATGAGTTTTTAACCCTAAGTCACTTAATCTGTATATTAGAATAAGATAGTGGAATATAACAGTTTTAGATCACAAAGAACCGAAGAAAAGAGAAATTCGCGAAACTTACCTGTATGACAAAAGACAGCGCACTTTTCAGGTAAATCCTTACCTTCAGTTGCCAGTAAGTAAGAATGAAATTGTATACAATTAATGTTATGTTTTTCTTAAGGAGGAGACTTGAAACAATTATGTTTGTTGTGTCCATCTGGCATGCACGTTAGGGGTCAAAATAAGAAGGAAATTAATGAATATGGTAATGGAGGTTGTGATGTGTCACTTTCAAAAGCTAAGATCATAATTGTGATTATTGATTTTGTAAGGAACAAAGGTGGTGGGTTTATGATTAAAAACGGTAAGTCATTGGAGCAACTTAGAAGGGGAACCACCTGTAACAGAAGCCATAGGACTGACTTCATTCTCTTGTTTATTAATTGATGAGGAACGTTGTTACTCATATAGTGTATTATTATATTGTGCACTCAATACAATAGAAACGTTTGTTTTATGATGAGTTCGTCAGTGTTTGGTTACCAATGTAGGCCTCTGAAAAATAAAGTTGGAAAAATTATTTGGTGAAAACTAAGACTTAACTCTAGATTTGATAGTTAGGATTTGACTTTAGATTTGGGTATTTTTACTTTGCAAATCTTATTGTGAATTCTTATTTGATTAGATCGTGGTGCTACATATCCTATTTAGAAGGAAAAGACAAATTCTTGAGGATTTGTGGAGCGTATTTGGTATTCAAGGTATGTTAAGACTTTTCAGATATCATTGAAGGACGTTTTTTCTAATTTAAGATTAAAACAATAAAAATAGAGAATGGGTAAGGGTGAAAGACGGGGGTCTCGTACCAATGGTGTGACAGGCATTGGTGCGAGCACCGGTGTTAAGGGAAGTTTTATTTCTATAGATGATTGATTGTATCCCAAGAATGCCAAATCATATGGTCATTAGTTGATGTATTATAACTTAGTTTTTTTATGTGGTTGTGTTTCTTTATTGAACCCGTATATTTGTGATGGTTGAGGTGACTACATGTTGTACTCTATTTGTTGTATTGTGATGCATTACCATCTCCTGTATTATTGATGTATATTGTGCATATGGATTGACATGAGATTGAATGTGTGCATGTGTGATTACTGTTATAATCTAAGTTGAGCACGTGGAGATCGTCCATATTGAGGATGGTTGATTTTATGATAGTGCGTTGAGATCGTCTACACAAACACGTAGAGATCATCTGTGTCGGTATATGGACCTCGCAAGTCCCCCATGGGTCTCAAACGCTCGACGTATTCTCGAGAGGTGTTGTGTATATATGATTTAGAGATGACTTGGCATTTGAGGTATATCATTTCGTGGTGTTGCGTTGCATCTCATTATACTATTCATTCATGTTGTTTGTGCTTTATTGGGGTTGGAAATCATGTAATATTTGATTACTTCTATTTGGTAACACTTCATTGTTTAGTATAGTACGAACTTACCAAATTAGAAGATTTTTTTTTATATATACTCTTGTCACTACTTCTTCATTGTTGGTCAATGAGATATAGTGGGAACATGTGGTTTCGTACTCATACTATGCTTATTGCACACTTTTTGTGGTGCAGATTTAATTCTAAGTACGAGCGCATCCCGTTGAGCTATGTGAGTTCAAGGATGGATTATCCTGGAGTTGTGGTGAGCTGCTTGACTATTTTGCAGTCCACACCCCCCTCTATCTCATTGTCATTCTGTTTTTCATATTCCCAGAGGATATTTTTTATGTTTAGACTTGTCATCTTAGTTTCAGACTTGCATCACAATTTTAGAAGCTCTTGTACTTATGACACCAAATCTTTGATGGTATTTTAGTTTTCCGCATTTCATACTTATAAGTGACTTATTGTTGGGGATATCCATTTGTTACTATCTTGCACTTTATATACCACATTGAATTAGCAACTTATTCGGTTGGCTTACCTATTGGCTGGCAGTATAGGTGTCATCATGACTCGTGTTTTAGGGTCATGACAAAATTGATACTCTGCAACTAAAATAGTAGTACACCTAATATTTATATTTATCATATATTATTACTCCTTATATAGAAGAGAGAGTTGAGCTCCTAGATTACTTGGAGTTAGGGGCATTTTTGAAATTTTCTTTATGATTTTGCATTGTTTGAGCTGTACTTTAATGCTTTAAAAGCAATACTATATTTTTAATGGTCAAAAAAATCCTATTCATAACCAGGTGCTTTAGGAGTATTGTTGGTATTTCGTATTTTCTGTTGTTGTTGCCTTTTGTACTTCATGCATAAAAAGTTGAATTGCATCCATTAATTCATTTAATGAGTCTTAATATCATTGTATATTTCACATTGTCCTGTGCTTAGTTAATCCTTTAGAAGTAATAATAGTTAAATTTTGACAAAAGCAATTCATTAAATTGCTGCAACTTTTTGTTTCTATTCAAGGGTGTGCAAAAATCGAATCGATCGATAAATTAAATTGATAAAAATGTTATTGATTTATTGTTATTGGACTATTAAGTTATCAGATTTTTAATGGTTTTTAGAAAAATATTTATTGGATTATTGGTTTGATATCGATTTTTCTTATTGGGTTATTGAGTAAACCGATAACCCAATAAGACTATAATAAGTTACTATTTTACCCTTTCGTAAATATTAAATATTAGTAATTTAATATTAGCAGAATATTATGACAATATTTTACATGTTTTAATCTTTACGATACTTAAGTGATAAACGAAAAATCAAGCTATTAAGGACATAAATTGATAAATTGAAAATCGATAAAAATTATTTTATTGATTTCTTATTAGTTTAGTATATTTAAAATTGAGAATCAATAAATCAAACCGATAATATATAAAATTAAATTGAACTGACCGATGCACACCCCTACCCCTGTTTCTACCAAGAAGTTTTTTGGTTGGCTGCTTTAACGGCTAAATCTTAAATATTCATTAAGAAGTTTCTTGTTGCATTAACGCGGACGGCTTATCTTTTATATTCAAAGAATTTACCCAAATATGATTGCGTGCTATATATTTAAAAAAATATGTTTTTCTATTTTTGTAATAGAAAATTTATAAATAAAAAACACACAATCTCATTATTCTATAAAGATATAGAAATTAAATTTATTTATATTCTATGTTTTGTATATTTTATTTATCAACTTATGCTGAATATATTACTCTATTATTATTATAATTTACCCCAAATATTTTTTTTCTAAAAATAATGGTTTGGCTTGACTTAACTTGAAGTTTAAGAATTTTCTTTTTACTTTTGTGTTTCTAAATTAAAATTATGTCAAATGCGCAAATATATCTCTTAATTTATGGTCTCAAATATACTATGTGAAAAACTTAAACTAAATAATATTAAAAATATATTATTTTTATATGGAAGGAGTGTTAAAGTTTGTTGAGCTTGAACATTTTATTTTTTGAAGAAAGACGAATTAGATCTATTCATTTTTAAAGGTTTAGCTTGAATTTAATTATTGAAGATTATTGGAATTGTTGTCAAAAAATTGTATATCAAATTTAAAGTTATTTGAACCAATTTTGAAGCAAAAATATCTTTGTGAATTTCTATATAGCATGTTATGTTGTTTACTATTTGATCATAAATCTTGATAGATCAACAAAAGTCATTTCCTATGATTTTTTTTAAATAATTTCAAATTTTAAATAATAACATCAAAAGGTCTTCTTGTACTAATTACATTTTATATGGTACTCTACATTTCAGTAATGTCTAGTAATCAAAATGACCAGTTAAACGACGTCCAGTAATATTCAATAGTATTACTGAGAATTGTCATTTGTCCGCCTAAATTTTCAAAGCTGGAGATTTAGTTTTATTTTATACAATTAAAAATATTATGAACAAATACAATAAAAATAGCTTAAAGTTAACGACATTTTTTTTTAATATAATGATGTGTTTAATTTGTCATTTTTAAGTTGCAATATTTAAATAATTTTAAATTTTTACTTCAAAATAAATTATAATACATATTTATGTAAAAGTAAATCGCCTCATTTTTTCTATGTAAGTTTAATGCGAAAAAGAAATAATTAGTCTTGTAAAAATTAATAGTAATCCTTTCTTGATAGAGTAAAGTAAAATTCAATTGGTGGAAAAGATATAAGAATAATTTATAATTAATTCTATTAAAATAATTTATCATAAGTGTTATCGCATTGCATGAGACGCTATATGAATAATTATATTATCAACAGATATAAATTTAAAAAAGAATTTTTAAATAATGCTAACTAAATCTGTATGAAAATAACACAAATTCTTTTTTGAACAATAACTTTTAAATAAAAGTTCAGAGCAACAAAATTTATGCAAAAATTTTAAATAAAAAAATCTATATTTTAAATAGGAAAAATTACTTGGATGAGCTTTTTTTAAAATAATTACTGATTTTAGCGATACTTTTTATTTATTATTTTTATAGCAATAAATATTAATATTATGATAGATTTACAGTTATATTAAACGTGAATTATGCATGCAATATAAATATTTTTTAAGTGATTAAAAATATATTGTGTTTATTTAGTAAAAAATTGACACAATGTATATAAAAAAAATTGCTTTATTTAATTTAACATAAATTTCATTAATTACAATAAACTTAATATATACTATGAGATTGGGTCCGTGCTCTGCACAGGCAGACTACCCCTAGTTACTAAGTGCACAGCTCAAGCAGACACCTCTTCGTCAACATGCCTGCGCCAGCTTCTTCGCCGTTATTATATGGGACCCACAAAAATAAATTGTGGGTCCATTAATTTAATATTTTCAAAGCAACTTCATTATATTTCTTCAATTACTACAATTATGATTTTACAATATTAGCCACGATAAATTATTTTAGTCAGTTTTTTAATTTAATATTTTCAAAGCAGCTTGATTATTTATTTTTGTAAGTTTCTTGATTTAATATTTTCAAAGTAGCTTGATTATATTTCTTCGGTTGCTTCAATATGAGACCCGCTAAAAAAACTTACGAATTTCGTAATTTAATTATTCCAAAGCAATTTGATTATATTTCTTTGGTTACTTCTAGATCTAATAGTTAATAACTTAAAACTTTGAAGATGCATAAAAAAAATTTATTCGTATCATAAAAATTGAGATTAAAAAATATCTGTCTAGTATATTAATATAGAAGAAAGGGAAAGGCGCAGTAAAAAAGAAACATTCTGACATGTCTTACCTTTTTTCATTTGTCAGTCACGTTTTCGGTAAAATGAAAAAGGTAAGTATAAAAAAGAAAGTTTTACTGCCCTTTTGGTTTTAGCCCAAAAAATAGTTTGCCCTTTTGACTCTGGACTCGATATTCATGCAGGATAAGAGGTAAATGAAGAGAATTTTGATGAGTTGAGGACTCGGAAACAAGTCGACAATAAATTGAAGGCTTATGTGAGACTTTAACCTCTAAGACTGTTGTCCCTAATATTACGTTAAGCATGCTAGCTAGATAATAAACTATGTTATATAATTTCAGGGGCAATCACGTATATGAAATATATTTCTGAGTTAAGGTTATCAATTCATTATTATGATTTATTTGCATGCATGGTATGATACATGTACTTAGTTCAGTTATTAATTGAAGAAAATTGGATAACTTATTCTTTTGTGAAACCATATCATAAGTAACAAACACTGCCAGAGAATAAATTGCATACAAAATCAAGGCATGAGATTTTAGTGATATGTCAAACACGAGATATAGAAACTACAAAAGGCTGGCAAGCCGATGTAATCAAGCATCATCTATCGCCTGGATATAGCGACAGCTGAGAAAACGATAAGGAGAACAAGACACACAATCGCACCAAAGGAGCCGATGAGTGAACCAGCAGATCGTTGGCAGAAATCAGTATATTGTTGACAAATCGAAAACCAGTTTGTAGAAGAGTTTCCGTTATGCGCTAAATACACAATTGCAGCTGCTGCGGATGCTCCAGATGAGAGAAGAACCAACATTATCTTCAAAATTTAATAAAAAAAATCATGATCAATCATACTACACTTTAAGATTCAGGGACAAAAAAAAATCTAATTTTCATGATCGTTACAATTCACTTTTCGAGGCCTAGTCAACCACCAGCTATAGTGAGACGTGTTACTATGTATGTTCTCTATAATAAAATTCAAGTTTGATTGTATGAAGAGCAACTCAATCTATATTACCGCGTCAAGGAAGATGAGCACAATCCGACTTTTTCCTGCTCTGCTCCTCATAATATGAAAGATGGAAAATGGGAGAGAAAGAGCAAGATAAGCGCAGACTATTGCATTCACAATCACGAACAACCTGTGTAAACAAGAACAAAACAGAAAATGAAGCAACTTTCATATCTCATATATTACAAAGACGTACTTACTTAAATGTGTCAATATCATCATATTGAGCTGAAAATTGCACAAATTGTGTGACAAAAGGAAGAGTTTGTTCAGCAGTTCCCATTGCCACAGCACCTGCTAAGGTCCCAACAATTGCGACGATACGCAGAACAAGATCGAATACAGAGAGTCCTCTGTTCACTCCATGACTTCTGGCCTTCGATGCTTCTCCAGCTTCAATCGATACCGGTTTCATCATTCCTTTTTTCTCTCTTCACTGAAATTTTTCTATATGATTTGTAATTTTTAGCTCGTGATAAATGCTTTGGATTGATCACCAATTTATATTATCAATATTAAGGCATGTTTGGGTAATTTCCACCAATAGGAAGTGAGAGATGTGGATTTGCTGAAATCCAATTAACTATGATACTTTTTCAAGTGGCTAACATATGCACTCAGATTTGGAGACTCTTTACCTGCTCTACTAAAACAGCATTCTTTCGATAAAGGGTTTTAGTGGTATATATTGATGCTCCATAGGTGCTTAATTATTTGTAGTTTGAAATTTGCTAATATATTTTAATGAACTATTAAATTTCATACATAAATAAATTGCAATGGATGCTTAAGCACCCATGATGGCCTATGTATATTCGCCACTGCTTGACAATGTAACAATTCTCGATATTGTTATCGTGATTTTCCATGTTATATAATAAGTTATTTTCTTTATTTCAATTTATATAATACATTTTTTTTAGTCGGTCCGGAAGAGAATGACACACTTATATATTTAATACTTGCTCTATTTAAAAAAGAATAACATATTTTTCATTTTTAATCTGTTTAAAAAAGAATAACTCTTTTCTTTGTTTGTCAACACTTTGATTTCAGTTTTTCAGGCGGCATATTTGAAGTCATAAAATTAAAGAACATTTTGATATATTTTACGTAACTTTAAATTAGGACCACAAGATTGAATTTTTTTTTTATTTTTTTAAACCCTGGGTCAAATCAAACAAGATTATTCCTTTCGAAAGGAGGAAGTGATAATTTGATTTTTCAAAATGTCCATTTTATCCTTAGTGAAGTAATTTATCGTCACACAAATACCTATGACTTTTTTCAGACCACAATTTTTTTTAAAAAAAAATTAGTTTCCAAAATATTCCGTGACAAGTCAAACTGTATCACATAAATTAAAATGAAGAGATTAATGCACTCTCATTTTGATTAGTTTATCAATTAGGGGTAAAAATTATCATAGAGTTTTATCCGTACGCGTGGAATACCATGCATCGAACTTAAACTCTCAAAGAAAATGATAGAAAATTGGCTAGAAACTGGCAATAGCATTTACCCCAAGTCGCTTTCCTCTTCTAGACTGTCAATTTATGTATGATAATTTGACTTTTGAGAGTTAAAAAGAATATTGTGATCTATTCCCACTTTTAAATATTTTAAAGCATTTATTTTTGTTATTTTTAGTATTTTTTTATTCAGTTTCTAAATATATAAATTATTTTTCAAAAAACTTAAAAATTGCATATTTAAATACATGGTCAAAATAAAAAATATTAACTATCAAAATCCAAATTACGTCATAGAAATTGGAACAAGTTTTTTTTTTGTTTTGTTTTTTTGGGGTAAATAATGAGGTGGCAAGAGTCGATGCTTTAGGTAGTGGTAATAAAGGTTGACTTCTTTCCCAGATTAGTAGTTTTGGTTGATTTGGATTAGGTACAGGGATGTGTTTGCACTTTACAATACAAGAAATTCCTTGATAAATAATTCTAGGTTGACCATTTAATCAATAATGTGAAGCAAGCACAAATAAAATAAAGTAAAATTTAAAAAAGAACAAGAAAAGACAAATGGAGTAGGTCAAAATTAGAGGGCTTACTAATTGGAATCCTTTTTATTTTCCGGCTATGATAGCACGCAGAAGTTCATTCAATTTGCCTTCATGCTTTAATAAATTAGTTTGCCCGGTACACTAAATCGTTTCTATATTTTGTTTAAATTGCTGTAATATTCCAACTCCTAAATTTATATTAGATTTAAGTTTTGAAACTTTGAATTCTTATATCTATTTGGGACTCTTCAGAATGGATAGGGTGGAAACTCGAAATGTTTCAGCATATGGAAAACCTTAAAAATAATTCATATACTATAACAAAAGAGAAATTAAGTATCAATAAATTTTTTGAAGGGAAAAAATTATCAAAATATACAATGTAAGAGACAATATTACACTCTGTGTTAACTTCCAAAGATATTTACATAATAGGTTTTTTATTTACAATATTGTCATATTCTATTTTTATTATTTTTTAATTTTTATATTTACTTTTTCTATTCTTCCGTGTGAAGTGTACAAAAGTACACAATTGTTCTTTTAAAAAATGAGTTAATTATGACTTGACAGTGACAACACAATACCCCCTTTTGACTTTCCCTATTTATTTTTTTAAATTTGATTTTTATTTTTGTGAACATTCTAATGTAAGAACAAACCCTTCATATTCTATAACCAACTCTTTTGTCTTATTCGTTTGTCCATTTTTGGCTATTTTCTTTTAGTTATACTTGTAAATCGCTTTTCTTCAACACTCCATCATTGATTTTTTCACATGGGAGAAAAATCTCCTATTCGAAAAAGTGCTCGCTTGAATGTCGAGCCTATTTGTTTGGATTGCACACCTTCGCGATGTTCAAGGCCGAATTTTAATCTATTAACTCCTTTATTAGCTCGAAAAAAAGTCGGTTGACGGTGGTAAGGTGAATGTTATTGTTGTTGAGTCCTCGAACAAAAGGGATTTTGTCGCGTGTCCTTCTAAATGTTTGAAGAGAAAAGGGAAAGAGAAGGTTGATTTATCGCGTGATAGTGATTTTGAAGAGATATCGTTTGAATGAGGAATCAAATTCCCAAAATGTTAAATGCAAGGTACCAATTTGTTGGTTAAAATTGTGAAAGTTGGATTCAGTTTTTTTTTTTTTTTTTTTTTATGATAATATGTTGGTTCTACAATTTATTTTGTGGTATTTGATGGTAGTATTCTTGGTATTATATGTGGTTTGAGTATTTTTATTTGTTAATGATCTTTTATTGGGTTCATTTCTAGTCTAAATTATGTCACCAAATTTATTTTTCACTAAATTGGGTCTAATCATTATTTTTTTTTGGTTTTTGTTCTTACTTGATATTTGTTACTAAATTTGTTATTTTTTGGTGAATTTGTTGGTTAAATGTTCAGAAATAACAGGGGCTGATCTATGTGGAGAGAGCCGAGTGCTCGAGCACTGATTGACCCCAAAAAAAATTTTGTGTATCTATATAGAAAATATGCAAAAATTATATAAATATAAAGATAAGAAACTAATGAACAAAAAATTCTATGGGTGTGTTGGTTCTTATTGCCCTCTTAAGGCTCAACGCAAGTTGCTAGATGATGGATCAAGTCCCGTTGGTAGTGCAAATTTTTTACATTAAAATACACCTGCTAGATAAGCATTCACAAAAAATACCTATCTTTAAATCCTAGATCCACCACTGACAAATAACCATATTGGTTAATATCTCCGTGCAGTTAGCATGATTGTTGGTTATTCCTTGTTGATTTTTTTTTTGGTTTATTTATTCTATGTTGATGTGTTGGTTGTATGATTTATTTTCTGGTATTTGATGATTTTTTCTTTTATCCTGATTATGCTAACAAGGTTGCTTTTGCATTTTTGGTGATACTATTTGTTAACAGTTTCCATGACAACGAATGTAATGCTTTCACTATTTGAAAGTAATATTTATTGGTGTTACATGTGGTTTAAATATTTGTATTTATTAATGACCTTTTGTTGGATCTGAGCACTGTTTTTTTCTTTTTTGTTTTATTATTCTACTTATGTTGCTATGATTGTTGTCTAATTGGAGAATTTATTGGTTAAATATTCACAAATAAATATGTAGGTTAATATCTTCATTTATTTTTCAATGACCACAGGTTATACACTTGTGCTTTTGTTGAATACTATTCGCAAGGCCACTTAGACATTTTTGCATGTTCTATAGACCCATATTTATTCTGATTGAGGTACAGTGTATTGCTTTGGCAATATGGAACACGAAAGATAGATGATGAAGCAATCAGTAAATGTTGATTTTATATATTTTTTTTAAAGTCTTTTTGTCTTTTTGATCATTTTTACGTATATGTAATTCTATATTGTTAAGACTTTTATCTATATAATTTTTTTCCTGCCATACTCTCCGTGTTTGTACAAATTTTTGGATTTAATTTTTGATGTATTTTTTGGTTATGTTTTTGAATTTTAAAGAGAGACAACAAAATCCACACAAAGTTAACTGTCTATTTGTTACGATCAAATCGCACCATTTTTACAATGTGCAATCACACATAGTTATTAACATAAAATTATACCAAAATAAAATCAAGTCTGACTTGTAGATTTCCCTTTACATATTTGTTCAACAGTTTATAAACATTTGGTTTAATGTTGGTTATATTTTTGGTTATATTATTGAATTTTTTGATAACACAATGGTTTAGGTGATTTTCTTTTTCTAATGACCTTGACAACTTATACTCAAACAGACTTATTATCATAGTTTCAACCACAACAAAAATAAACATAACTTGTTTGGTTTGTTTTATTCCTCTCACCATATTTATGTATGACCTGATTTTTTTGTGTATAATTTAGGATATATTTTTTGTTATACTTTTGGATTTTTTTAAAAAATAGTGATTTTTAATTTACTGCACACATGCAATGAATTTAAAAAGAAGATAACTCTACATCTCGATTTTTACCCAAGGTTTTTTTGAGTAAATTGGTTAATACACTCAATACCAAAATTGAATATTTCAATATTTTTAAACAATCATTACAAGCATTAATAGAGGAGAGACAAAAAGAGATTCAGTTTTATTTTTAATTGGATATGCATGCACAACTTTATGCACATTAATAGGTTTTGTCTTTCCCCATAAAAAAGACACTGTGCATTTATTGTACTTTTAATAGTCACATGTTTGTATGCTTCTTTTTTTTAAAAAAAATTTCTATAGACATGCACACTTTTGTAAAATAAAAATGCCATTTGGTGGTAAATAATTTTGGTTGACAAATTCATGTAATTTTTCCTCTTAAAAATATATAGTTAGGCTAAAATCCTTTTTTTTTTTACCACAATAACTTTTGGTGCAATTGAGTTAACTTCATTGTGCCTAGAATCGTTAAGTTTATATGGGGGTATTGCTGATTATAAATACAGATATGTATTATTGTTGCTAAATCATTTATTTATTTATAGTAATATTTTATGTTAATGTCTGGTGCATGCAACCCGAGATTGGACACTATGAACGAAAGAAGAATGGGAATAGAGAGAATTGTACTTGTACACTCTTATTAACGCGACATGACCTTATAGATATATTGACACCCAATTTTTACCCTCCACGGTGTCAAATTAATTATCGGAGGCTTTATTTTTATTTGTAACATTTTTAAAACAATCTTTCAAAAAAAAATAATATAATAACATTTATTACGGGCGCGTGTGCCACACGCGCCCGGTATATACCATCTCCCACCTCCCCTTCTCCATTTCTTCTTCATTCTTATTCCCC
>JAABOM020000084.1:888149-916666 GCA_011800125.2 Solanum clarkiae
CACACATATATTTTTAAAATTTTGACTTAAATTTTGGATGACCTAAAAAGATTATAGTTCATAAATATTAGTAGGGATAATTACCTTTTTTGAGTTTCTTTTATAAAATATTTACTATTTCTAAATAATTTTTTAATTTATTATCTAAATATACTATATTTAACAAATATTTATCATCTATAGCAACTGCACTATGCGATATAAGTGAATCATATATATTATAAATGTATTATATTTATTTTATTTTAAAAAAATCTACATTATGTGTTAAAAATCAATTACGCATGTAATATAGATGCTTTACTATATATAAAAAAAAATTTGCATATAATATAAATGTACTGTAAGTCTCTTAAAATGTATTAGGCTTGTTTTGGTAAAAAATCTAAATTATAGATCGAAAGTGAATTATACATGTATTAATATTAATTTATACAACTATAGATGCTAAATAATTTTTAAATATAGTATATTTAGGTAAGATTTCTATATTATTAACTATGAATTAAGTTCAAGTCAAAAATCAAATCAATATTAGTGCTAGCAGAAAAATAAAATGAAAACTATTTAATATTAAGAATGACAGTAATAATGAATATTTATTCTTTAGTTTTACATTGTTTAGACAATTAAATACATAGTATAATTTTAGTTTTTCTTTAGTGTTCACTCATGTAATTAATAAATGCTTGTTATACTTATTTTAGCATGATTTAGTACTTTAAAATTATGAGCATTTTCATTATGACTTATTTATTTGCAATATTTATTTTATGTGATCTCATTATTATTTTTTGTAATATTTTGTGTCTTCACTCATATCATATTTCGTGTTTTTCTTAAAACATCCTAGATATTTGCGTTTTGGTAAGATTTAAAGAAATATTTGAAGCGCAAGTTACTCATATATTTTTATGGATACTTTATCAAAAAAATTCGAAAAAACGAAAATCCAAAAAAAAAATCAATATTTTTGGAAAATCTGAAAACCCCTAAAATCTAAGAAATTCAAAAAATTCTGAGGTCAAAAAATTCTAGTTTTATTGATTGATTTGGTTTATATATTCAAAAATTTGACATAAATAGTTTGATTTAATATGTAAAAAATCTGAATCAACTCGATCCATGTACACCCCTATAAGGACTCATGATTTAAACATACAAATCACACCTATTGCTCAAGAAAATATTTAAGAATATATAAAAATACAGGTTGTTGTTCTCTTGTGTAATTTTCAAATTGTAGGAGTGCTTCTTGACATTCTTTTGGGAATATTCATGACTTAGTAGACTTGTATTTCTATTTCTTACCATACACACACATATATATGTGAACTATCGACTTAATCATTTGTTTTTCAATTATTCTACTTTATTTTGAGTATGAGTACGATGACATATATATATAACATGGTATGTTGGGGTTAGCTCGGAGTCTTCAGGTGTCAGTCATGAACTTTAAGTTTGGGTCATATCATTTATAAAAATAATAATAGTACAAAAATTTTTTACACCATCAATGTATTTCATACTATTTCCTAAATAATATAATCAATTTCATACTCTATGATCATTTATCTATAGTTATCTTCTAAATGACATGATAGCGTACGAATGTTTACGACGTCTATGATATTTAAAGATGCAATTAGCAGTTGGTGCACATTTGATCCTGAGCTGACCCATGCTGGACCACTATGCAATGTATACCAGCCATAAAATCAAGAAAACAAATAAGTATATCCGACGTCCTAGATCGGCAAGGTCCCTACCAACAAAACACACAATCAACGCCAACAGGTCGTTGTGCTAAAATGAAAAAACAACGCCGCCAGCACAGTCGAATACTGACATCTCTACAATTTGAAGTCTGCAAGCCTCTAAGAGAAATATATTTGGTTGAGATAGGACACCAACCTACCCATTAGCTGAACATGACATAATACTAGCAAATCTTTAGATATGGCAATTTCGGAAGAAATGGAGCAGACCAATCTTCTTAAACTCGGCTGCACTACTGTTTACCTATTTGTCAAGACCTATGCATGATGCCCGCCTCAACATACCTCAACAATAGTAACAAGGTACTGCAGTCGTCATCGCATAATTTACTCAACTAATGTGTCAGGGTCGAATCAGAGGGAATAGTTGTTCAAGTCTAAAAGTATTAATTTCGTCTTTCATAAGTTTCTTTGGACCTATTTTGAAATTATTTATATTGTTGGAACTAAGATCTTGTATTTTAAAAGTGAAAAATATGAGTTTTGACATTTTTAAAAGCTTAAGTTGTTGAAAAAGTAAGTTTTTGTACTATTCTGAGTTTTGAGTGTCGAAACAGAAATCCATCGATTCCATTAGCTCCAAACGTTGAATTTGGTCTTGGAGAATTGACGGAACTGGATTCGAAGTTACAATGGAGATTTTTAGACTCAAAGTAGCATTTTAAGTTGATTTTGAAGCCTAAGTTTGACTTTGGTCAATATTCGGAGTTTGAAACCTCTAATCAAAATTCCAATATCTCTAGTGATGTCGGGTGGTGAAACAAACCCTAAAAATAGTCTCACTATAATTTTTGGAGTTTTCGAGGGGTGTTTAGGTATTTTGAGTTTTAATGAGTTTTATTGGGAATTAGGTAAAGAAAACTTCGAAATCGAATTATGTTTATTCCATTGAGTCCAAACCTCCATTTCTGGTAGAGATACATATCTTATTTGTGCGTATCAGGTTTTGAATGGATCTCGGAGGTCCACTCCGGTGATTTTGTAATAGCTGGTTTGGAAATCCAATCCAGACCTCTTTTTTTCTTTGCATTCACAGAGGCTTAAGGACATTGACCTCCGCTCGCGAACCCAATTTTCACATTCATGGAGAAGCGCAATGTTTAAGCTCTATGTTTGCGGGCCTCCTCCCCACGTTCGTGGAGGTTTGAATTTTTTAAGCTTTGCGTTCGCAGAGTAGTAAATTTATTGATCAATTTTTAAATCGAGAAAATGCCATTTTCATTCATTTTCATCATTTTCAAGCTTTCTTGAGCGATTTTTATGAGAATTTTTGTGGAAAGCTTCTGGGTAAGTGTTTCGATCTTTAAATTAATTAATTTCTATTACTTGTCTCTTCATTTTGTCTTGAATTTCATGATTTTGAAAGTTAAAAACTGGATTTTCTTGTCTATACTCTGAAAACTTTAATTGTTGATTTCTCCTACAATTTGAGCTCAATTTCAATGGGATTTTCATCCACAAACTCCTTTTGTTGTGTAGAATCATAATTTTAAGTTTAATTTCAGATTCATGGACTTTGAATTTTAGCTCTAATTTTGACCATTTTTCTCCTTAACTCAATTCGTGTCAATATGGTTATAACAATTCATCTCTTGATGTGTATGATCTATTCTTGATAGTGTTTGGTTGTTTTAGAGCTCGTTTTGAGCTATGGGTGGATCAAAAGCTTGGTTGGAGTGCGGTTTCGAGATCAAAGTAGATTTGGCTAATTTTTTGGTACTGGATTTGATTATTGGACATGTTTATGTGATAATTGTAAGATTTGGATTGTTTCATGAGTAATTCGATTGGTATGATATATTTTAGTGAAAATGTGATATCAGTTATGTTGGAATTACAGTAATTTGTGAATTTGTTGGCAAATTGAGATGTATTCTTGAGATTGATATTCCTGGATGTTATTGTGACAATATGAGAATTGTGATACAATTTGGAAAATTTTGTGGTAATTGATAGTACTTGAGATACTTCTTAAGAATTACATATATATATTGGGACTTGCGAAGTTCGGTATCATTGATATTTCATTTATTGAGGAGAGTGTGATGATTTCTGACATGTTAATGACATTGTGGTACCAGTTGAGACACTTGGCATTTTCTTTCTAATTCTATGATTATTATTTATCTGTTATCTTATTATATTGTTGTCATATATATTGATTTGTGGCATTGACATGCATTCATCTCATACTGCATCTGTACCACCCCTTGACCACATAGAGGTCGCAAGGGTAAGATATTGTGCCACCTTTTATAAAATATCTTGACCACGAAGAGGTGACAAGGGTGAGATAGTACCACTTTTTAAAACCTTTTGACCACAAGGAGGTGTCAAGGTTGAGATATTGTGACACCTCTTGGCTACGAGCAGGTCGCAAGGTTGAGTTCCATTTGGTAATGTTAGCTCGATAGATGTGTACACCGATTGTGCGTTAGTCATGATTCCACCCATACATTGCATTTATTCATATCATTGCACTATATCATTGATTATACTTGGTATTCTTATCTGTCCTAGTGTGTGTGTATATATATATGTATGTATTTGTTATGTTCTAACCCCTTCTTTATAGATGAGAGTGATTCTTAGTTATTACATACTTATTCGATTTCTCTTACCAAGTCGGTTGAACCTACTGGGTACACTTTGGTATACTCACTGCTACTATATTTCCTCCATACACATCGAGCACAGGGACTCCCCCGTGATAGTTGATCTTATTCTAATGGAGCGCGCTATCTTTCTTTTCTCCAGATTTCAGCAATGAGACCTAGCTACCGAGTAGCAGTTTTGCTATTGAGACATTTTCTAGTTTTATTCTATTTCATACTATGTATTTCCTTTCTTCAAACATCTTGTATTTACTCTATTATACTATATAGAAGCTCTTGTACTCATGATTTCAGGTTTTGAAATTTATATTAAGTGTTGAAGTTGTGATGTCTTAGCTTTATTTTCTTTAGTCGTAATCTGATTTTAGATCATAATACATGAGTACTTGAATCTATATCATGAAATGATACAACACCAAATGACATTAGTATATGAATTTTATGGTATATAATAAAGTTGAATGAAATAATAACTTTTGAATACTCATGTTGAAAGAAACTTGATTGAAAGTAAAATATGAATAGAATCTAAACATGTAAAACATCAAAATTGAGATATGTAATAATGCTAGACATATAACTTTTTAAAATAATACTTTACTTTCCTTGGAGAGTTTCTCTAACCCACAACCAGCACTATGAGCCTTATGATGATACAACGTCTTGTCAATGTTGCATAATCACCCATTATTTTGCGCAAGTAGAAGATAAATTTAACGTATGGATCCATCTAAAAGCCCTCAATAAGGTTAGCTAAAGAGTCGCTTGAATCAATGACACAATCCTAACAACGCTAGTGGCGCAAGTTATGGAGATGGAGTTATCTTTACTCTTATCCAAATAAATGCTCAATACTACTTTAAAAAAATGCAATGACGCTCATATTGGTACTTACTAAGTTGAATAAATACTCAAAACACTTCTTTAGAGCATAAGTGATCTCTTCTTTATCTTGCTAAACTTCTTTCTCGAACATCATTATATTTTATTTAAAGTAATCCTGTTTTTCTCAAGTGATATTTCAAATTATTTGATTTTACTAAATCTGTGAGATTCATGCATGATGATGCAAAAATATATTTCCTTGAAACTCTTCTAAAATAACGCACTTGCAAAATCTAATAATACTTTCTTGAAATTCTCGAACTTCATTCATGAAAATATGCAAATGAATTACTTATGACAAAATTCTTGAATAACTTTGGTTAGAAAGGATCCATGTGATACAACAGCATGAACCACAAATCAAAGATAAATAATGATGTGAAATACCATATTTCAATATTAAAATCAGGAACCAACAATAAAAAGTAAAGAGAATTTGAAAACTCATGAACTTTGGGGTAAAATCATAGCTTTAATATTATTTACTAACTGATATTGTAGATGTAGGGTGTGAGAACGAACTTAGTCTAATACTATGAGTAGCCTTACATACTTGAAAGAATAGAAGTTCTTGAAAAGTATTGGAATTGAAACCTTATAACTTGAACTTGAGAAATCCTTTTATGGAGCTCTTGGAGATGGAGTTTGAAAAAGAGTCTTCATTCCAAATTGTAGGATTCTTGAAGAGAATCTCTAACTTGGGACCTTTAGATTTTGTGAATTTGGAGAAATTTTGTTACTATATGTAAAAGGATGTTATTACGTTATAAGATGGATTTGGTAAAATTAATTAAGGGTAAAAAGTCAAAAATACCATCT
Organism: Solanum clarkiae; assembly: GCA_011800125.2. Classification (NCBI taxonomy): domain Eukaryota; kingdom Viridiplantae; phylum Streptophyta; class Magnoliopsida; order Solanales; family Solanaceae; genus Solanum; species Solanum clarkiae. The sequence continues at coordinate 894,250 of JAABOM020000084.1, forward strand.
AGGAATGTAAGAAGATAATAAAAATTTAAAAAAAAATTAATGAGTTCTGTAGATCATATCGTGATCTAAAGGCCCCATCATCGAACCATTCAATGAGTCACCAATGAGAGCTTTAGATCGGCTAAATTAATATTTTTTGAAGATTTTCAAGTCAATTCGATGAGCTCAAGGACCATTCAACAAGTCGCCGAATTAAAAGGCCATCTCACTGAATTGTCTAGTACAAATATACTTCAATAAATAAAAATGATCATAACCTTCGAACTTAAATTGAAGCAAACTTAGTGAGGAAAGAAGACACAAAGACCTTTAACTTGATAGGTTATCAGTCACTAAATTTTTATATGTTAAAAAGATATGATCATTTGAAGCTAACTTTTATATAAAATCCTGGAGAAACTTAGTGATAGAGATGCTTTGAACTCGGCTTGGAGTTTGAGGTTCCTTATGAACCTAAACCATATTTAATACAATTCAAATACTTAGGAAATGAACTTGATATATGTGCATACCTTAGAAGTCATTGGATCAACTAAATTTTATATATAGAATATTGTGTCGGAAGTACTCAATCGATGAGGAAGCTTTGAACTCAACTTTGTGCTAGAGGATTCTTGTGATCTTAACTTATATCCAAGTCTATTCTCATATTAAAGAATTGATCTTAACACCTATATGTAATTTAGAATCACCCGATACGACCCTATGCACATATGAAGAATAGTTTAGGTCTTAACTTAGAAATATTTGGAGTGTTACAATCAAACACAAAAAATATTTTTGATTTATTATTATTGAGTTATTGGATTAACAAATTTTTAATAATTTTATAAAAAAATTATCAAATTATTGGTTTGGTATTGACTTTTTAATATTGGGTTACTAGATTAACTGATAACCTATTAAAACTATAATAATTTATTACTTTTTCATACATAAATATCAATTATTTATATTTGTATCTTACTGATTACTACATTTTTCTTTTAGCCTTCAATTCAGATTATTGTCCTAATTTCTTTTATTTGTTGCACTTATATAGTTCTTTGCATGTTAGTTACTATTGTTTCGAGGCGGAATGACCTGGAAGACCTTTGTACTTGGCTTCGTTCGTAAGTTGGACCTTTATACTTATGACTTTGTCAATTGAACCATTAAATTCATTGAAACACAATATTTTAAATATTTTTATTATCTTATGTGTGCACGTGTGGTGCACCCATTTGCACATGAAATTTCACGTCATTTTTAATGACACATAAGCAATTAAATGTTAACAAATAAAAAAATAAAATAAAATACTACTTTTGCATATTGCAAAAATTTTGAACATTATTTTTTCATATTTGCTCTCAAATTGAGCATCAAATTCATGTCAAATAGGTGAAATTCTTACCTATTTGCTTTGACTATCACATTAGAGATTCACAAATACAAACCAAACAAGTCCTCATTACATTTTCGAATTTACTTCATAAATTCACAAAATCCATTTATTATTCTCAAAGCTCTATCAAACTTATCAATGGAGTTTTTAAATTATTCAAAACCCACTATTATCCTTTCACATTAACTCTTATAAAATACTAAAAATAACACATCTTCATTAAATTAACATAATCCATAGAGAGAAGTATTAAAACACCCTTGAACTTGACACAAATTATTAGTTTTGTCCCTAAACTATTGCTAGGCTTAAAAACATCCCTCAACTTGGCGAATTAAGCTTAAATACACCCTCAAACTTGATGAAGTAAGCTTAAATACATCCTTGAATTTGGCACGAATTATTATTTTCGTTCCTAAACTATTGGTAGGCTTAAAAACACCCTTCAGCTTCATGTTTCTGTAACTTATTAAATTTTGATTTGAAATTTGGTAGAGTTTCATTTGCTGCCATATTTTTACAATCTCAAAATCTTCTTATGAAATTGTGATCCGACAATGAAATTTTTAATGTTGCTAGAAGTTTACATTTACAAAAAATAATCATAAACAAAATAGAAAAAGAAAAAGAATCAAGCAATTAAAAATGAGAATGAAAAAGAATAGATCTTACTTTGAGGTCGGTCACCATTAATGAAGAAAATGTTAAATGGGAAGAAGAAGGGTATTCTAGTAGTTGGTAATTAAAAGTTGAAAGTTTTTTTTTTTAAAAGGAAAAATTAAGGCTGATGTGCTTTTTTTGACCTCGCACGCGCTTTAAATGAATTGTACTCACTTTTTATGCCATGTGGCATGGGAGAGGTGTATCTAAGCCCAGTTCGCCAAGTTGAGAGGTATTTTTAAGCCTATCAATAGTTTAGGAATGAAACTAATAATTCATGTCAGGTTCGAGGGTATATTTAAGCTTAGTTCGCCAAGTTGAGAGGTGTTTTTAAGCGTACCAATAGTTTAGGGACGATACTAATAATTCGTGTCAAGTTCGAGAGTGTTTTCAGTACTTCTCTCGAATCCATTATTATTCTCAAAGCTTTATCAAGCTTATCAATGGAGCTTTTCAATTTTTCAATACTCATTATTATCCTTCACATTAACTCATATAAAATACAAAAAATACTCACGAAATCGAGATTGTGGGATGAGAATGTGGCAAAATTAAACGAAAAGGACAAGGGGTGTGTTGATTTGCATCAAAAGAAAGGATTTTTAAAAAAGTATTTGGGAGTGGGGGCAGTGATACTAGGGCATTAAGAAGAAGAATAAGGGGGTGAGAATAGTAAGTGGATTCAAAGAAGAAGGAAAGGGTGGAATGGGAAGAAGAATTTGGGTTGGATTTGGATTTGGGAAGGAAAGGGTGAAATGGGAAGAAGAAATTTGGGTTGGATTTGGATTGGTTGGGGGGAGGCATGTAAGCTTTGAAAAAGATGACTTCTTCTTTCTTTCTTATTTGGGCATTTTTATTTTATTTTTAAAATTTTAAAAATATTTTTTAAAGTAAAATATTGACTCACTAGCTTTATGTGTAGAATCACACATCTTCCAAGTCAGTAATATTAATGTCACATATGCTTGGTCAATGGTTAGATGTGTTTAAAATACTGTGTTTTGTGAGTTTAAGTGTTCAGTTGACAAAGTTATAAGGGTCCAACTTACAAATTGAGCCAAGTACAAAGGCCTCCCAGATCATTCCGCCTAGTTTCTATCATGAGAACTGTGTAAAGTTACAATACTATCTTGTTGTGCCAAATTATTGGAGAAGTTATATGTTTGTTTCATGAGCATTTCTTACTAGTTAATTCGAAAATCAAATTGTTAAAGACTAAAAAATGATTAAAAAAATATATTATTTGTTTGGTTATTGGTTTGATATATTTAAAAATAAAAAAACTAATCGAACCGACCAATGCACACTCTTACTTCAGTGGATCAGTTTTACAATAAAATAGTTCTTAAGTATATAATTTGAAAAAAGGCCTCATAAGGTGGCTTTTTCCTACCTATATTTCAGGTCTATTTTTGTTGTTTTGTTAGTAATGTACATGGAAAATACTTTTTTTAGATAATATTTTTCATCAAAATAAAGAGGAATTAAGATCTCTTTGCCACTTATAAAATGAGAAGAAAAATGATTTTTTTTTAAAGATTATTAATGTGTAAAAGTGAGTCTATTGTAAACAGGACATAACACTTAAAAAAAAATTGTGAGTGACCTACAAAATTTGTTCTTAAAATTAGTGGTTTCTTACTCTCTTGTTTTGGGTGTGTTCAACACATAAGCAATAAGTATCATGTTAAAAATATTTGAATATAATCCATACAAATATATAAGAGGGAGACGGCCAGACGGGGAAGATGGGAGAGAAGGGATATGGGATTGTAGGGAGCGAGCGAAGAGATGTGCTAGAGGATGAAAAAGATACATGTCATTTGTAAAACTTATTTTTTCTACTTTTAATAAGAAAAATTATTTTCTTCTTCAAGCAACTTATTTTCCTAGAAAAAATAATTTAAAATTTTCTTAACTAGTCAAACATAAAAGAATTGAAAGGCATTTTCCAGTAAGAACTTTGTTCGCCACCGAGAATACACCCAAAATATAGTTAACAAGAATTTTGTCATTAGCTTCTTTCTCTTTAGGATTTTGAACAGAACAAGTAAAATTATGCAATATGGTAGTGGAATACTATTGTCTTAATTAGTACTAGAGTTCTAACTTGTAAGATTCATCAGAAATTGGGACCAATCAAACAATCATTTCACACACACACACACCCCTTCCTATATTCAGATTGATAAACCCCATTGGTCACCTTCATGGCCATTCAAAACTCAGGAATTCGAAATAATTGGCATTTACATTCTTTGAGGGGGTTGTGGTTAGAAGAACATCCACTTTTGAGTAGTCTATACGTTATCGTCTTCACCATAATCAGAGGCTGATTCATCATTTCTGGGCTCCAATAGAGTATTCATATCAAAGGATGATTCACCTAGTTCCATCTCTTCCATGTCAATAAAGTCATAACTCATCCGCTGATCAAATTTCTCATCAGAACAATTAAGAAGCCATGCGAGGGAACATTTTAAGCCCTTTTCAGAAATCCTTTTATGTCTTGGTTTGATTGTGGACTCCAGACCATAAGTGAAGAAAGCTGGGAAAGCAACCAAATCTTCCAACGGCCTAGCCATTGTAGTGTTGAAATACTCAAAACTTTGCTTCATAATGTCTAGATTTAGAGCAAGTACCTGGGGACATCCCACAACCATTTCCCTTACTTGTTCCGAGGAAAAACCACATCCTTTGAGGAAATCAACATGCTTCACTACAGGCGCTTTACTAAGGCTGATAATCTCTGGCATCTTTTCAATAACTCGCCCAAAATCTTCACGAGTAGATTCAAGTAATGAATTGAGAAATTCTCGTTGACTTGGAAGCTTTGCCTCCATGTCAATTCCTAAGATCCCAGGATATTGTGCAATTACTGAAGGAAGTGCATTTTCCCTCACATTAAACTGAAGAAGGGATTTAATGTTTGGTTTTACCCTTTCTTCTAGTCCAAACCCAAGAATGTGAGGATGCTTCTCAATCAATCTAGCCACAGCTAGCCTTGGAATTCCCAAGACTTCCAGATATTCTACAAATGGTTTAATTACCCGACCTACCCGCATCCCTAATATCTCAGGATATCTAGTCAGAAGCCCACCAATTTCTCTTCTTGCCACTCCGATTCCCACTAAATAAGCAACTGATGTACTCATTGTGCCCTCAAGCTTGAACCCCAACACTTCTGGATACTTCTCCAGTACTCGAGGAATATCACTTGGTTTAATATCCATGCCTTGAAGATATTTCACAACCGGAGCAAGATCTACAACCACACTTGCATGTAGAACTTGGGGGTACCGCAGCAAAAAGTCTGTCAAGGTGGATTTTCTAACACCCAGTTTGCCCAGATAATCAAGCACAGGAATCATGTTTTTCTTCACACTGCATCCCAGAACAAGAGGATAGTTGTTAATATCTTCAATTGTGAGTCCCAATTTGTGAAGAAAGTCCACACGTTCTCTCATGACCTCCACAGTCACAGGAAGCTCTAATCCATCGAGCTCATCAGGTACAATGCCAATGCCTCTCAGGAATTCATAAACACGTGCACGGTTGGCTGCCTTCTCATTCTTCATCTCTAATAAACTAGGATGAGTGTAGAAAGATGAGCTCTTTTGTTTCTTACTTCCACTGTAAGTGTCTGTCTTCACTGAAGATGAAAGAGCAGCTCTCATAGCAAAGCAACACGGTAATCTCATGATCAAGTCCTTTTTCCTCATACTAAAACTTGAAATACTTGGAGCTGAGGTGGATATTAACCGGGGTCGAAAAGTGTTGGAAGGCAACTCATGATTTATGATCAAAAAACTGGGATTAATGATGCGATTATAACTAATGATCTTCATATTCTGGAGAAGAAAACCTGCGCCAGACAAAGATTCAATTGTCAAAATAAGCTTTACACTTGCAATAGCATCAACAAAATAAGTTGAACATTACTATCATTCTTTTTCTCCTGCATTCAGCAATTAACGAGTTAAGGATAACCTTGAAAGACTCTCGCACATGGAGGCCTTTCACTTGGACAGTGATTTTGTATAGTAAGAGAGCAAGGCTTCCACAAGGGAAGTTCAATTAGAATGTGGGCAATATTAAACCTTCAGATCTAGCACACGAGGGTGGAATGAACTAAGTATGCAACTTACTTGTGCTCTTAACCACAAAAAGGAACCAACAACAACATACCCAGTGAAATCCCATTAAGTGGGGTCTGGGCGGGTAGGGTGTACGTAGACCTTACCACTACCTCGTGGAGGTAGGAAGACTATTTTCGAAATACCATCGGCTCAAGTGCATCAAACTCAAGTAAGAGAAGAAGTAATGAAGGAGGCATAACAGTAAATACGAAAAGTAGTGTAACGCCTACCAGAAAGAAACAATACCAGCAGATAGTGTGATAATCGAACCACAGTACAGAACATATAACGGTAGATAACAAAGGCAAGACAACATTCTAGCTCTATTAACCTTTTACTCTAATATGCGAATTGCAACCTCCACTCCTTATCTAGAGTCATGTCCTCAGTAATACAAAGTTGTGTCATGTCCAGTCTAATCACCTCTCCCAAATACTTTTCCAGCCTACCTCTACATACCCCCTACAACCAACCTCTTGCACCTCCTCACTGAGGCGTCTGTGCATCTTCTCTCCATATGCTCAAACCATTTTAGTCTATGCCATAGGACCATTCAATAAAGAAAATCTAATGCGCAAAAAAACTTGTTTGCTAGATTGAGGAAGTATGCCAACCCTCATGTTTAGAGGACTCCAGGATCACAGCAGTACTGAGAGTCTCTGGATGTAAACTATGAAGCTTCTATTGAGTCTGTTCAACAATCCAAGCACCCATGAGAAACTACTCCAAGTGTTTTTCCCCTCTCCACTACACTCATCCAGCCATCCCATCCCCACCTTCCCAAAAAGTTTTATTGTTTGCAACATCTTCCATAGGTTCATGCATGTGTTAGTTCATGAATTATATGCTTTGAAGTGGGAGATGGGAGAAATTAAAGTTTTTCCAGGATGGTTAATGTTGGAGCAGCCTCTAATTTCCTCTTATTTTCATGAAGTAACCAATCACCAGAGGTAGTGGTAGCAAAAATGAGGGAAAACAGCAGTTGGAGTATTAGATTGAGAAGGAATAGCTATAACTAGGAAATAGATCAGATACTGGACCTGTTAAATGGACTGGAGTAGATAAACATTTGGCATTAAAAGGAGGACAGGGTAAGATGGAGTCACAGCACAAAGGGAGAATTCACAGCGAGAGATTTGTATCAAGTGCTAGTGAGAGATGAGTCAGGTGAAAATATAATTGATTACTGGCCTTGGAAAATCATCTGGAGAAAAAGCGCCCCAACATAGGTAACCAGTTTATATGGATTCACACTTATGAGGCTTGTCTTACACAGGACAATCTGATGAGGTAAAAATTCAGATATGCAGTAGATACTACCTTGGTCAGTATGAATATGAAAGCACCAGACACCTAATGACATGAACGAAGCCTTTGTCTAACTCTGACAACCCTGTGACCATAGCAGCACCTAGGAGATCCTCTAGGACTTTTACTACACTATCTCATTTACATGAATTCGTCTATTCTCTCCCTTTACTAAAGGACCAAGCCCAAACACCTTCTACACCCCTCAATGCCTACTTCACCAATACAAGACAGTTTTCCCTCACCTCCTTGGGTCCAAATAGCCAGCAGGTCATGCAGAACATTTCTCATGATAGAGAACCTGATTCCTTAGGAAGCAAATATGAATCTTGCATGGCAAACAACCATGAAACCGGACTTTGAGGCTTTTTACATGCTAACCATACTTTAGTTCCTTTACCTACAGGGAAGAAAATAATAGGTTGTTGATGGGTCTATAAAATCAAGCACAAAACTGATGGATCCATAGAAAGGTTCAAGACAAGATTGGTAGTGAAAGGATACACTCAACAAGCAGGTGTGGACTACACTTGACTTTTTCACCAGTGGTTAAGATGACCACTGTCAGAACCCTGATTAGTGTGACCATTGAGAAGGAATGGAAACTTTATCAATTGGATGTGAACAATGCATCCCTACATGAAGAATTACATGAGGAAGTTTACATGGATGCTCCTCAAGGGTTAGAAATATATACTCCATAGTTGGTGTGCAAACTCAAGAAATCTTTGTATGGTTTAAAACAAGCAAGCAGACAGTGGTATGATAAGCTCACAAAAGCACTACAGTCAAGAGGATATGTCCATTCGGTTGAGTGTCTTTGTGGCAGTGTATGCAGATGATATAGTGCTTACAGGAACAGATCAATAGAAATCAACAACTTAAAGTCTTCCCTAAATGATGCTTTAAGAATAAGGATCAAGGATAACTACACTACTTCCTTGGTTTTGAGTTGTAGGGATGATGGTGTCATAATATCCCAAAGAAAGTTCACCGCAGAGCTACTAAAGGAGTTGATTATATGTCATATACAACAGTAGCTGCTCCAATAGAGTGCAATCTCAAATTGTTGGCAGATGAAGGACCACTTCTCAGTGATCCTACTTAATACAGGAAATTGATGGGGAAACTCAACTACCTCACTAATACTAGGACAGATATAGCATACAGTGTCAAACATTTGAGCCAATATATGCACAAGCCCAGACAGCCTCATCTCAAGGCTGCAATTCATGTTCTCAGGTATTTGAAGAATGACCCTGCCTAAGGGATTTTCATGTCAAGATATCCTACATTCATTCTTAGAGCATATTGTGATTCAGACTAGGCTTCCTGCCCTGATTCCAGAAATTAAGTCAATAGTTACATTGTAATGCTCGGAAACAGTCCCATTAGTTGGAAATCAAAGAAGCATGCTACAGTATCTCTTTTTTCTGCTAAAGCAGAATACAGATCTATCCGAATGATGGTTGGAGAAGTAATTTGGTTGAGAAGAATCCCGACAGAGCTTGATGTTCCTTGCACTAATCCTACTCTTGTGCGAAGCATCTAGTTTTTCATGAACGTACGAAGCATATAGAGGTCGATTGTCATTTTATGAGGAACAACCTGCAAAATGGAATCATTACTCTTCATCATGTCTCAACTCATGAACAATTAGCTGATATACTCACTAAGTATTGAGAGGAATAAAACACACTGCAATACTGGGCAAGTTGGCTGTGGATTCCTCCCCTCCAACTTAGGTAGTGGGGTTGAGAATGATTGGATTAATTAACTATGAAGTGTTAACCTTGACAGCTGTACATGATTAGAGAGTTGGTTAATTCTTTGTATAAATTAGTCAAGAACTTGTACTTTACTCAGTTAGTTCAATACACGGAAGATAATTTTCTTCTCTCAATATTCCTTCTTCAGTTTCTCTTTGTCTTCTTACTCGAGCTTCGACAGATGTTCAATCTAAATCATCAATGGAGTCCTAGTTTCATTTTTCGACAGTGAGAAATTCTCCAATTCCTTTTAAGAATTTCCAAAAAAAAAAAAAAATAGATATAACTATAAACCATCTGCTGCACCACCTAACTCTGTTCCTTTCAGTAAGGACAGTGCAAAGATATTCAACCCATAATTTCCCTAACAATACATGACAACTAGTGAATCACCAAGTGTCCCTCAACAGTAGATGCATCAAACTCCTTATATGATGACAAAACAGTCAAAATAGTCTCTTCCTTTTAAGAAGTAAGATCATTGCACCAGTTATGCCACGTGCGGGTTCCTCTACTGTCAAAAAGCTTATACTTGTATGCAGCCTTCTTAAGAAATATGAACAGGTAGCAGCTGCCGACTACCAGTGAACCCTAAAAATATATAGCCACGTCAACTGGATAGGAACTCCTCACCAAAAGCTTTCAGAAAAGCGGACATTTCCAGCTAAAAGAAAGTACAACTAGTGATGTGTAGGTCACTAATGCAGCTCAACCCTAAGGCGTTTAAAGCAATGACTTTAGGCCCAACATATCAACCAAAAACCCCTAAATTCAGTTGGCTCAAATACATCAAAAAGATAACAAATTCGACCGATTAAACCAAGAACCAAAAGCAGATGAAGGAGATACATACATACACATAAAAAAGATAACCCGATCTTGTGGCGGCTTTGTAAAATTGTCAGTATTAGTTGTCTGTATAACCGCAATAGCACACTCCAAACAAAGTAAATACCCTGAGGCTTGTTTCCTAGTAGGTGGATAGAGTTGCAATACGGGTATTAACTTATGTTACAGGATCATACAACAGATGCACTTAAATAAAAATATTCTCAAATATTGCATAAATAAAAATAATATTTTAACTGAGTTTTTGTTAATAGGATAACTAGTGTATTCAATAAAGTAAAGTTTAATTTTATTTTTAAATATTTTTTAATAATTTTAATAGTTTATGTAACAATTGATGCTACAAAGTTTTCAAAACTATAATCAATTAAAGAGATTTAAACTTATAAAATATTACCATAAATTTATAAAGTCAATTGAAAAAAAATTATAAATCATAATCAGTTAAAATAAGAACAATAGCAATAACATACCCAATAGAATCCCACAAGTGCGGTATGAGAGGGTAAAATATATGCATACCTTATCACTACCTCAAAGAGATAGAGAGGTTGTTTTCGAAAAATTCTCGTCTAAAAAATCAAGTCTCATAAGCAAAACATACTAGATATAGAAAAAAGAAAAAAGAAAGAAAAAAAAAGAAAAAATGACTAATAATGAAAAGAAAATGATAGTATATAAATACTATAAAAATAACAAATATAAGACGGATAATGACAACATAAGATATAAATGTCACGACTCAAGCCTAGGGTGTTGGTGCGACACGGTGAATGGGGAACCCGGAGGTACCCAAAACAAGCCTTATAGCATACATAGCACATCCTTGGTTGCGGAAACGTAAATCAAACATTCACATGCAAAAATAAGGGAATCGAGGCTTTGGACTCAAGCTATGGGGATAGAAAGGGAATAAGAATTTTCACCATCAAATCACAAACAAAGACTAAGGGGAAGGAAAGTAGGATTCAAGATATGGGAAGTAGGGATTTAGGAATTTTATCACATGCCATCAACATTCAATAAATACATACAAGGAATAGGGACTTAAGGAAATCTTCATAAATACATAAGCATCTCAAAAGCCAAGTATTTCACATTATCCAATAATATCTCTAACATGAGTGGAAGGGGAGCCAAGTCATCTCCCGGGCTCACCCTCAAAAGTAAATATTCAAATTAGATAAGCTTTAACATAAGCATGGCAGAAAGTGGTTGTTGTCCCCGGAATAGAGGACTCACTAATAGCAATCTTCAAACCAATGTACTAGCCATGAGGAAGTGGGTGAATAGAAGTTCAGATCCCTACATCGTTAGATCATATAAGCAAAAAGTATGCATTAGTACTTTGAATGTACTAAGTATGCGGGTTGCAATGCAATAAGGAAACATAAGCGATATAAATAAACAAGATGCATAATCATGTACGACAGATATAAGCTCAATATGACATGTATGATTAATGCTTTAGTCAAAATATGCATGGAAATAGTCAAATTTTCATAACAAAGTATACATATGTGAGAGGAGACCTTAATCGACACATAATATCATGTGAGCTACTACATGGAATCCTGATGTTTGCCGCCATATCGAAAAAGGAGATGTCTACTTGCTAAGGTAAACCATACCCCACCTTGGTGGGTAACTAGTTAGATCTACTAGTAAGAGCCCATTTAGGAAAAATAATAATAACCTATGGTGGCACATGGTTATGAGACTAAGACTTTATATAAGGACCCTTGGGCCGAGCCCCCACCTTAAGCCTCATTCAGCGCTAAGTCTAGTCACACGAAATATATAACATAAGCAATAGCACAATCATGACTTGAATAACTTGTAAAAACATATCAACATAGTAAGAGTAGCTCATTCATATAATTAACCCCTTCAAGTGAGCATTTGCCTTGCCAATGAGGATATAACATAACATGATGGCGTCAAAATCTTGTGTATCAATCGTACAACTTTTCATGAGATCAATACATGCTTAGGTGCCCATAACTTACCATAACATACTTGTCTTGCATAACTTGCCATAAAACATTTTATCAACATATGAAACTTTATCATGTTAACTTAAGTCAAAAATGGTTGGCATATGCAATTAAACTTAAAATCATGAAATTCAAGAGTATAGGACAGGAAGGGAGTAAAACAAAATCATTTAGAAATCATTCAAAACAGCCCACCATTATAATAGTAAAACCCTTAGTTTGCGTATCATGAAATTCATCATAAAAGAATTCATAACCTTTCGTAGTTTCATATCATGCATAGATTTAATAGTTATAAATCAACTCATAAGATAAGCCCTTGGTGGGTATTCATGAATAATTAACCAATACTTAACAAAATCAAACTTAACAAAATCAAACTTAAATCATGCTCATAATGAATAATAGGAAGTACCCATAAAGTATCAAACCTTGAAATCATGAAATCTTATAAAAAGAAGAGTTGGGCTTCATGAGTGAAAAGACCCATAAATGAAAGACCGACATATCTTAAATCCTTATAATTTTGATGATAAAACTTAGAGGAGACTTGGAGGAACCACTTTAATTCTTGAACTTCAATAAAAACTCTAGAGAATCTTGAAATTGAATGAGGGGTTTTGGGCAGGATTTGAGAGGATTTTGAGAGTGTTTGAGAGTGAACTAAGGCTAAAATGGCTGAAATGTTTGAGGAATCCCGTCTATAAAAGTGTTAAGTTATGACCCAATTGCTCTCACTTGATTTAGAGAAAGTTTAGAAAATTTTACACATACAGTGAGCAAAGGCACATCGTGCTCTGGTTCTAGCACAGTGCAATTTTGGGTGCAAAGTTCAGTTTTTCCATATTTTGGCCTGGGAATGATTTTTGGCCATTTTTGTAGTATCGGATAACAAGTACGGGATACAAATTGGTTGTACACTCTTCTGGTTAAGGAAAAATCAACCAAAAAATTATTTTTTGATTTGGTTGACCTAAAAATCGAAGGTGACCTTTTTCCTACACAATTTTGCCTTCTGAAAAAAATATGAAGTTTGATTTGCCAAATAATACACGGATTTTGTGATATTTAAGAAATACACCATAAGGACATTCCCGAGTCACGTAGGAGGTGTTACAATATCTCCCCCTTGGGAACATTCCTCCCTGAATGTGATGGAAACATACTTAAGAAGAGTGATTGGACAACTTTCAGCCACCTAAATGCATCAAAAATCATCAAAACTTGTTATTATTGAGATGTATGCATGCAACCTGACATGAAAATGGCAGAGTCACATGACCTGACACCATAAATAGAATGAGCTTAATACCTTAGGCTTGAGTAGAGTGGAAAAGATAAGAATATCACTTCTTTATGTCCACTTCGGCTTCCCAAGTGGCACTTTCAACTTGTTGATTGCTCTAAAGGACTTTGACGGATACTACATCTTTGTTCCTCAACCTCTTCACTTGTCAATCAAATATTTCCACTAGAACTTCTTCATATATCAAGTTTTCTTCTACAACACCCACAACCTCCAAAGGCACTATAGAGTTGGGTCACCTGCACACTTTCTTAATATAGGCACATGAAAGACCGGATGAACCATACTCATCTCCAAAGGCAACTCCAACTCATAAGTAACTTTACCAATTCTTCTCAAGATGCTATAATGCCTTACATACCTAGGGCCCAAATTTTCCTTCTTGACAAACCAGACCACATTCTTCATGGGTGAGACCTTCAAGTACACTCATTCACCAACTTTAAACTCAAGATCTTTTCTCCTCACATTAGAGTAGGACTTCTACTTGAGTCGTCTTTAAGCTATCCCTTATCAACCTCACCTTTTCTGAAGCTTCCATAACCAAATCCGGACCTAAGAAAGCCATTTTCCCACTTCAAATCACCCAGCCGGTGATCTACAATATCTATCATATAGAGCTTCAAAGGAAGTCATTTTGATGCTAGAGTGATAGCTATTTTTGTAAGCAAACTTAATAAATGGAAAATGTTCATCCCAACTAACTTTAAATTCCAAAACACAAGCTCTAAGTATTTCCTCAAAAGTTTGAATGATTCTTTCGGCTTGACCATCCGTTTGTGGGTGAACGGCCGTGCTAAGCTTGACTTTAGTACCAAGGTCTCTTTGAAAGATCTCCAAAAGTGTGAAGTAAATTGAGCACCATGATTCGCAATAATAGCCAATAGAAACCATAGATGTATAACCTAGCATAATGTTTGGCACCATAGATTTCTTAACCGGTAAAAAATGAGTCGATTTTGTCATCCTATTAATAATAACCCATATGGAGTCAAAATGCTTCTTAGTCTTAGGCAAACCAATCACAAAATCCATGTTGATCTCTTCCCACTTCTAAGTAGGAATCTCAACATCTTGGGCTAGGCTACCTGAACTTTGATGTTTGGCTTTGACTTGTTGGCACTTATGGCATCTGGCCAAAAACTTTACAATGTTTATCTTCGTACTATCCCACTAATATACTTTCCTCAAATCTCTATATATCTTTGTAGAATCGGGGTGAATAGAATAGGATGAATCATATGCCTCTTTCAAAATCAAGTCCCTTATCCCATCAAAATTTGGTACACACAATCTACCTTGATGTCTAAGAATACCATCTCCCCCTTGTAAGAAAACCTCTACCTTGCCCTCTTTCACTAAAGTCTTCAATTTTAACAAAGAGGAGTCAAGGTCTTTTTTGGATTTGACCTTTTCAATCAAAGAAGAATTAGAACCATCTACAACTATCACACCTCCATCTTTAGCTTCATTCAACCTAACCCCCGATCTAGCCAACCGATGGAATTTCCTTGCCAATTCCCTCTTACCATCATCAATATGAGTTATACTCTCTATAGACACTCTACTTAGAGCATTGGCCACGATATTAGCATTGTCTAGATGATAATACACACTCATGTTGTAATCCTTAAGGAGTTCTAACCACCTTCTTTGCATCAAATTGAGATCTCTTTTGGGTGAACACATATTGAAGACTCTTGTGGTTGGCGAAGACATCTACATGAACCCCATACAAATAATGACACTATATTTTCAAAGAAAATACCAGGCCGCTAGCTTAAGATCATGGGTAGGATAATTACTCTCATGCATATTAAGTTGGCTGGAAGCACAGGCAATGACCTTTTCACTTTGCATCAACACACACCCCAAACCGATCTTTGAAGCATCACGATATACAATAAACCCTTCTGATCGATCCAAAATAGGAGCAGACGTAAGTTTTTCCGTTAAAGTTTGAAAACTCCTTTCATATTCATCGATTCAAATAAATTTCTCCTTCTTTTGTGTCAACTTTTTCAAAGGAGAAACAATTGAAGAGAAACCCTCAACAAATCTCTGGTAGTACCCCACTAAGCCCAAGAAACTCCTAATATCTGTCAGAGTTAAGGGCCTAGGCTAATTTCTCACCACTTTTGTCTTTTTAGGGTCCACTTTAATCACTTCACCTGACACCACATGCCCTAGAAATACAACTTCTTTCAACCAAAATTCATAACTATCAAACTTAGTAAATAATATTTCATCCCTCAAGATTTGCAACACTACCCTCAAATGTTTCACATGCTCTTCCTTGCTCTAAGAATAAATCAAAATATCATCAATGAAAATCACAACAAACATATCAATGTAGAATTTAAAGACCCTATTCATAAAATTCATAAATATTGCCGGTGCTCTAGTTAGGCCAAATGACATCACCACAAATTCAAACCTAGTCTGAAAAGCTATTTTAGGAATATCACATTCCCTTACCCTCATTTGATGGCATTTGGACCGAAGATCAATCTTAGAAAAATGACCAAACCCTTGCAATTGGTCAAATAAGTTATCTATCCTTGGTAGAGTATACTTGTTCTTTATGGTGACCTTATTGAGTTATTGGTAGTCAATGCACATTCTAAGTGCACCATCCTTCCTCCTTACAAATAACACCAATGCACCCCAAGGTGACTTGTGTTAGGCCTAATAAAATTCTTCTCCAATAAGACTTCCAATTGATCCTTTAAATCTTTTAATTTCACCGAGGCCATACGGTAGGGATGAATGTAAATGGGTTAAGTATCGGAGAGGTCTATACAAAAATTTATTTTCCTTTTGGGAGAAACACTAGGAAGCTCATCGGGAAAGATATGAAGAAACTCTTTGACCATTGAAATCGACTCAATAGGAGGGACTTTGGACTCAACATCCCTAATGCTTACAAGATGATAAATGCAACCTTTAGCAATAAATTCCAGAGCTTTAACAAGAGATGAATTTATCCTTAACCATCGAATCATGACCTTCCCACTCAAGGATGAGTTCATTTGAAAATTGAAACTTAACTTTGTGGTTCCTACAATCAATAGAAGCATGATGTGCATGTAACCAATTTATCCCAAGAATAATATCAAAATCTACCATGTCAAGTTCAACAAAATCAAATCAAGTCTTTATGAAATATGTGTCACGCCCCAGGAGGGTACCTTAGGCGTATTTTGCATTCAAAGACTATTGCTAGCCTTCAAGCGAACCACCTCAGTTAATCAATTTATTTGCAAAATATATTTAAGAAATATTCTAGTTGTCAGTAAGCTATCAGACTCATCTTATGAACCAAGATTAAGGAAACAAACTTAGTTTAAAAGTAGAATAATAGGGGAAAAAGGGACCCCCAACAACAATCATCATCCGTCTATGTCTATTAAGCCTCTATAACTATTGTCTAAGAAGTTATCATGACAGTCCATAACTACCACAATCAAAGAAAAATAACTCAATAAAACTAAACAAATAACCATCCTCTGAATGCATGGGAGGACTCACCACGATCTGAAATCAAGAAGCTCTGAACCCTAACGATTGGCCTACTGAAGTCCTCTGTCTACTGAATCTGCATCATAAAATGATGCAGCACCAAAGGGGCTTTAGTACGTGAAATGTGTTGTATGTAAAATGGGCTAAAGTAAATAGTAGAGGCAAGACAATATAGTATGACCTCAGCTCATTGGTTTCTCAACCTTAACTCAAGATAAGGAGTAGAACTTTATCACATCACTATCAATAAAGACTCATACTATCACATTAACATCAGAGTACTATCATCAGGGGACCTATCTGGGAGTTTCTCGTACCTACAGCCATCACCTATGAGTCGGTGATGGTACAATAGAGTGATGTCATTGCGACATCTGCTCAGTACCTTGTCGGGGTGAAAAGGCATATATCTAGGGGTTTATAATAACATCAAGTCCTCTTTTGGGACTAAGAAAACACTCGTTTCTCATGGTCCAATCCCCTGCTACGCTGGCCACATAGTTAATGAGTGCAAGTGGGACTTACTCTTACTCATTTTCGGTGCTCAATACTCCTCCTAGGACTCAACTTGCTCATAAAAATGAACATCAAGGTTTTTTCATCGTTTAGTCTCTTTTGGAAAAGGGCGTCATCTCATCTCATCATCTCTCAACTCGGGAATATTATGGACATTCTTTGAAACTCAAGCGTGACCTCTTAAAGACTCTAAAGACCTCACCCTCCATCAGTTCCAGCAACATTATCATCAATTGTAGCACCCCACACTTGCCTTAGAATGCTTGAAATTTTAATTTCTATATATCTCAAAATCTATTTGTTATTTTAAAAATTTGACTTCATATTCTTGTTCAGGGGGTCCAAATGAGGGGGAAAATGGTCTAACCCTGATTTTAGAGCAACCATAGAAAAATTTGATTTTTCTAAAATTTCAATTTCCAGAGGCAGTATGCGACGGCTCTGCGACGTGCACGGAGCAATGTTAATTTTGCCCAGTTTTGTTGTCTCGATTCAAGACTTTTAAATTTTGGGCCTAAGTGTTCCAAACGTGTTTTTACCTATACTTAGTCATATCACCCAAAAAAATTCCCAATACTCACTCCAACACTTAGCCATATTTTCACTCCCAAATTCAAGTCCCAAAACCCTCATCTGAAACTAAGGATTTCATTCAAGCTTCAAGCCTCCATTCTCAATCTTCACCAAAAGCGTCTCCAAAGCTAAGATATGTGGTATTGAACCACTGGGTCCTTTCACCCATGGATCCTAAGTCTCCTTTTTACCAATATTGCATGATTTAAAGTTGATTTTACATCCATATGAAATTGGAATGGGAAAGATGAAGTTAAACTACCTTTTTTTTAAAAAAAATAAATTGATAATAGAGGGAGAAAATGCCGATTGAAATAGGAGAGAAGTTAAAAGCAACTGAATCAAGTTGAGCTTGATTTAATTAGGTGCAAAAATAGGGTTTGTGGCGGAAGAGATGGGATTGTGCATGAAGTATATCAGGCGTGTAGAGTGAAAAATAAGAAAAAAGGGATTTTAGAAATTTGTAAAAAATAGTAGGGAATATTTGAAAATAGTGAAACATAATATGTGTACTGCCGTAAATTTTCCTTTAATTTATAATATAAGCTCAGATTCTCAGCATTAAGTTGGTATTAGTAAGGATTCTACTCAGCATAGTAGTCGCATTTGGTGAGTCATTATCGAACGACCTCTATCTTTACTTGCAATATTGTTATTTCAGTTTCAGACAGCTAGAATAATCCAGGGGATTCCTAGCAACTTATCTTAGTAGAGATTTTTTAGACAGTCAATTAGTTTCAGCTTATGATATTAAGATATTTGTCTAATTATTTTAATAGACTATTTTAGAATTAATCTTTCGCATTCAGTTATCTTCAATATTATTGTATTAGCTCAGCTTTAAAACCGTATCATGGTAGCCGTGGATCGTTGCACCAAAATGGCATATCAAAAGAATAGCAAAATGATAAAGTTGTTGGACAAGGGAACAAAAAGGAAAAGAAATAGAAAACTTTATCATCTCATGGCAACCTTTTGGCATCAGTAAAGTTATATGCTTTGCTGGCCTGAAGGATAAAGGTCTCACAAAATTCTAGTCTATCTCCACAAAGACTTAAGGGACCTACCATAACACACTTATTATTGTTTCCCAGAAATTGCCGTTTGTATTTGTGGCCCCATTAAACTACACTGGAAACACAATTAACTCACAATTTCAAAGATAATTCAGTTGGGAATAAATTTTATCTAGACACTCAAACTAATACTTATTTTAGTTGATCATCTGAACACATGATAAAGTATTCCTATTAGACACATCTCATTCAAATTTTGATAAAGCTATTCTCAAGTGCTCATTACATAGATAAGTTAATCACTTAAAATATGTCACTTTCTTTAATTATACGCATTAGCTTCAATAAGTCGTAGAACCTCGGGTGTGTGTATAATAAAATGAGATGATATATTTTATGTGGTTTACTTTGCTACCTAATAACATTTGAGAGCACACATAAAAAGAGTTCCTAGATTTGAACTAGAAATGTCTAATAGGAATACTTTATCATGTGATTAGATATTCAGGTCTTAATTAAAATAAGTTATAGTTCGAACATAATGAAACTTAATCCCAAGTTTAAAGGGTCGCGGATGTATTAACACAACTTGTACTATCATGACAGTAAAAAATTTCACATATAGACTCACAATGAAAGGATATTCTACATTTACATCAACAGATTCTTTCATTGCATACCTATGTGCATTCAAGAAAGTCTTATTTTCTATATTATTAGCTCCCTATAAGTTACATGTACAAGATAAACAAACTCCCAAACCATAAATGTTTGTCCTGAATAGCTAGTTTATGCTGCTTTCCTTCCTAGAGATGCGCACTGCATTGACATAACTTCTTGGGAACCAACATGCTACAATTTTCAGCAATTGTAATCTGTAAGACGTAATTTACAGGTGATATCGCCTCAGTATCATTATGTGCTCTCTTAGAAATTATGTGATCTAGACAAGGCTGCAGTGTTAGCTTGGAGGACTATATTAGTTTCAGATTCATGGTTTCACTCATCAACTTTTGAATTGAAGGCCTTGAAAAGTCTCGCGCCATTAGCTGAATCATTCTTAACACCTAGTGTAGACGAGCTCTTAGCTGCTTCATCTAGATCATCAATTCTCAACGTCTTAGGAATCACTACACTTTTCTCTCCATCTTTGTCCTGAAATGTGTCCTCTTTCCCCAAATTTGATGGATTAAGCGTGCTTTCGTCCCTGGAATGTTTCCCTAAGGTTGGAGAAGCGGAAGAGGGCGGTGGAGATAGTCACGGAACAGTCCAAGGGCTTGCCATAGTACAACCCCACAGGATAAAATGACATGGGAAATCCCGAAGAAGGTAGGCCAAGGACCCCTGGAAAGTGATGCGATTGGGGTGGAAAGGCCTGAAAGTTCTTCCAGGATAAATCATGTGAAGTGGAATTATTTCCATTTTTTGTTGAATTCGAGGTTGTGTTAGAACAAGCCTCGCTTGATCGATCATTCCCAATTTCCTTCCCTCCACAAACATCAAGCATTCTTTGTTCCAATCCATTTTGAATAGAGTTATGTGATTTCTCAGCAAGATCCAATCTCGAAGCCATCGAATCACAAAGAGGTTTATCTGCTCCAAATGCAAGGACGCTTCCACTTGCTCCTTGGAGAACATCAGACACCATTATATGACGATAACTTGAATTGGAAACACTTTTGTTCTTGCGGCGACCAGAACCTACAGGCACATTTCTCATTGTTCCCCCAGCTGTCCAATACCTTTGACACTTTTTGCAAAAATGGCGAGGCTGGTTAACATTGTAATTGTTATAGTAACAGAATTTAGTTTCCATGCTATTACAGCGCGGACAAGGAAGTATTTTATCTGGCTTTTTGACAACTTTCTCCTCAGTACCACTATTTTCACTTGGATCTTTATCGACATCCTGTATTTTAGTGTCATCACTTATACCTGGTTCAACCAACTGATGGTCTACAGTTGAATTTGTAAAATCATCTCTGTTTTTACTACTCTGTGTAAGCTCTCCTTCAGAAATGATCTGATCATTGGAGACAAAAACATGAACTTTAGCTCAATTACATTAATTGAATAGAATTTCTTAGCATGAGCAATATAATGGAGTCATGTTATGCCCTATCAAATTATTAAGTAATACATGATCATGGGATTATGAAATTTGTTAACCAGATCTTGAAGCAAATTGTTTAACAATTCTACTTAATGAACTATATACGAATAAGGTCAAAAGCCATGTCTATACTAGCCCTTGTCGAATTCAGAAAAAAGAGAAAGGTTAATTATGATTTGTGAGGAAGAAATATGTACCTGATCATCATGTGAAGCAGTGTTAATAGAAGAGCTTCTAAGATCATCAACTCGCAAAAGAATTGTCTTTCCAAAAAGTTTAATCCCAGACATTTTCTCTCTTTTTTTCCTTTGTAGTTTGGTTGCAGGACAGAAGAAACTTCAAATCACTGAAACATGATGTGTACTAAAATCTTTCATGTTTTTTTTGGGTGTACTTAGTTGGACTAAAAGAGGGGGGAGAGCAGAATTATTTGGGGGGTTGGGGTGCTACCTCAGTAAAGGCAAATGAATTGAGAGCCACAAATTCTGTGTGGCAGTAAGAAGATCTTTAAAAGGGTTTTGGGGGTTGCTGGTTTTTGATTCCCTACAACAACCCCACCACACAACACAAATAGTTGAATGTAACTGCTTTTTCTCTATACTTTTTGGTCCAACTCAGCGATACCTTTATCCAAATTTACTGTGCTTCCATGGATTTTCCTAAATCCTCACCTTTTTTAGTACCAGCTTTCTTGTATCTTACATTTTTTACTTTTGACAAGTGGCACTTTCTGCTCACACAATAATGCCTTCAGTGTACTAATTTGGTTTCTTCAAACGTGTGAAATACTCACTCAACATATCAACTCTTAAGGAAAAAGGTCCAAAATATCTCTCAACTATTTAAATGGATATAAAATTATTTTTCCTCCATTTTTTTGGTTATACTCTATCAATTTTTGACTAAAAAATACCCTAGATATTAATTTATTGATTCAGATTTGCCCTTATTTTTAATAATTCCCATAAATTAAAAGTGTTAAATATTTATTCATTATATTGTCAATTGATCCAAATTTAAACCCTCCTAAAATAAATGATAAAAATCATATATAATTCATATTTTGACCTGATCCACAGTAGCAAAGCCAGTATTTTTACTAAAAGAGTTCCAAAATCTGAAGAAATAGACATATAAACTAGTTGAAGCGAGTTCGACATCTAATATATATATATATATATATATTGTTGACACCCAATTTTTACCCTCCACGGTGTCAAATTATCCACAGGGGTTTTATTTTCATTCTTAGTAATTTTTTA
>JAABOM020000084.1:916766-937518 GCA_011800125.2 Solanum clarkiae
TATAAAAATATAATTTGTATCTAAATTTTAATATTTAAAAATTTTAAATGAACTTTGAGTTTGGACTCTTATTATCTTTAATACTCAGTTTTATTTTTATTTTTAATTATTTTTTAATTCGTCCCACGGATCGACCCAACCCATATTGCAAAAGCCCCACAAATCAGCAAGCTTATTCAGGTCAGGCTGAAAAAGTTCATTTTTTAAATGAGCTCCAAAAATCGTAGCTCAACCCTGCTAAATTACGAGTTAGGCCAGGCTGGCCCAACGGATCTAGCCCACGGCTCTAATTAAATCTAGGGGCGGATATGAAAAATCCACAAATTGCACTAAATTGATAATTCAAGTCATCGAAAGAAATAAACTCAGTTAATAATTTGATTTGATATCTAAAAAATTCGAACCAATCCGGTAGCACCTGTATTAAATGCAATGTTAAATAGCTAGAAACAATATCTTTGTTTGTTAGTTAAACTTACTTGATTTTCATCAAAAAGAACTCTTTTATTACAGTTGAATGGAAATGTGCGATTATTGTAAACAGGCCAGAGTCCATGAATCCCAAAATCTACTGCTGGTTTTCCACTAGTTGGGTAGCAACATGCTGCTTTCCTATCGCATAATGATGGTAGCCACTGATGACAAAATAACCACATACATTAGCTGCTTTTAGCCGTGAAATCAAAATTTTCATTAAAAGAGTTCAAAATACAACAAAGTAAATATACAAAGAATTTGAAACGGGGTTAATATCTACTAATACATATATATATAAATTAATTTTAATCATATATAAACAATGTAATTTACTCTCAAATGATGTTTGGATGACCCCCTAGCCCTTAAAATTACAATAAATGGTATTTCTTTCATTCTATTTTAATTGAATTTGTGATATAATGTACACATATTAAGAAAACCATTCAAAAACAAAATTTACACTATATTTTTCACCATTGTCCTTTATAAAATTATAAATATGTAGTTTAATTTATCTCGTAGAAAATATAAAACTTAAATAAATAAAAAGACAAATATGGAAGAAGCTTAAAACATTCATCTTGAACTTTGAATAATTCAAATATTTTGAATATTGAAAAAAGCTTAAAAAATTCAACAAATTTAGGACGGCGGGAGTATATCTGAACCTATAACTTACTTTTAAATTCATGAGTTCAATGCTAGTTTTTTAAGATTTAACTCATAAAGAACTTCACATTGAAATACTAATTGCATATATACCTGCTGAACAAAGAAGAAGAAATCAAAACTCTGAACCTGTGATGACAATATACACTGGAAAATGATGAGATTGAGTACAATAAAGTAGATGGATTTCATATTTGCTTATACTGTTTTCTGGTGAGACTTGAAAATTATACGACTGCAGCCTGCCCCATATAAATACTTCTACCTCGATTTATATAACACGATTTTTTTTGTATAGTATAAAAAATAATGCATTCTTATATTAGTACAATTTAATTTTAAAAATCCATTTATTGATAATGAGATAATTTATGATTTATTTTAAATCATAAATTTTAATTTTTTTTTAAAAACTTCGTAATCAATTAAACTAATTTATATATGTTAAAATGAAAGGAGTAGTTGAAGTCACACTTAGCTTTCAGCTGCGTGTATTACGTTCGTATCTCTCGAGCATAAACTATTTATTTATTTTAATATATTAAAATAATTATTTTACTTTCAATTATTTATTCTATGAATTATGTTTCAAAAATATAAAATTATATATTCAAATATGAAATCATAGTAAAATATACTCTCTCTATCCCCATTTTATGTGGTACTCTTTCCTTTTTGGTTTGTCCACCCTTAATAAATTATTCTCAATCACACAAGTATCTAAAAATAATTTTATACCACAAATATCAAAGTTCTTACTTTTTTTCTTAAATACCGTACCAAATTAAAGGATGTCACATAAAATAAAATAGGGAAAGAGTACATATTAATAATAAAATAGGGGAGGTATAAAGTCAAAAATGGATGAATAATAGAGGATGGAGGAAATATCTTTTTCCCTCGATTTGTGAACCAAACGTGCTAAATTATGGGAAGCTGCTTTTATTTGAATGCTTAAAATAAAAAATCTTGCGTGTGTCTGAATCATAAATGCTAGCTTGCTGGCCACGTGAAGTTTAGTTATAATATCTTAATGAGAAACCCATATAAATTGTAATTTATCGTTACTTCCTCCATTTAATAATAATTATTTATTACTGAATTGACACAAAAAATAAAAAATAATAACTAAAAAGAGTAATTTTATCAAATCATCTTTTGAATATTATAAATACAATGCTTTGAAAAATATAATATAAAAACGACTATAACTAATAATAAGAGTAAATCAGGAACTAAGTGTAAAATTATCAACTGATTTCATAAAGTGGACAATTATTGTTTGACATCTATTTTTAGTATAGTGAACAAGTTACACCTCCACTAAGAAGTATAAAGTGGTAGTTATTCAAATATAGAATCTAATTAAGGTTAGGGTCGAACTCACGAGAAATATGATTCAAACTTAGTTTAATTGCATGTATTTGTACTCTTAAGAAATGACATGGCTGGCCTATTGTGATATATATTGAAGCTTGTGGTTAAGATTATATTATGCCGAAGGATGTTGGCCTTAGTCTAGGCTTAGAGTAGTGATGCCATAGACCCGTATCACTCGGGATTGATAGACTGCTAAACTCTCGCGCGGTGTGACTCGAGAGGCATAAGTCCTTGTACATTGATACAACATACTTGAGTCTGACAGATTTGAGCTATAGATAGGCCAAGATTTAGCCTGAAACCTTTCTATCTTCTATGCCCCTGCTTCTCTATATTGAAATACGTTTCGATCGTTCATTGGGGTTTACTAGGCTTCAGAGGTGATATATGTTTGCCGACGGGCTATGCTGGATCTGTGGGAGAGTTCATCCATGATTAGAGGTCCGGACTTTTTATCTCCTGATGTTTATTACTCAGCCTTTTATGACAGAGTCGACTATCAAAGGCCAACTACAAGCTGCATTGTATTTCACGAGCCGATATCCACCTTAAAGTTCTGGACTCCTTGCTCCCTTTTTTGGAATTCGACAGGACCACCATTGTACTTGATGGGGCCCATATACGTGGTTAGATGTCTAGGCTCTATGCTCTCTTCCTTGCTCCAGAGTTTAGGTTACTAATTCAGCGCACTTGGTCATTCAGGATTTGATTCACTCATAGTTGCTACCTGGTGCGCGGGTGTACCTGTTGGGCTTATGGGAGCCCGATGGGCGTATAGGGTTAGGTTAGATAGTATCTCACACTCGCACACTTGCCTATTCCATTATGTTCTGTTCCTTGTCTTTGATGTATTATTCAAGTTATTCCTGCTTTATTTATTATTTTTACTCAGTCGGCTTGTGATGCCTACTGAGTACCTTATTCTAGTACTTATACTACACTCTGCATCTATTTCGTGATGCAGGATCGAGCACGAGCCAGCAACATTGATGAGATATATCGATTGTTGATGTCATCTCTGAGACTTATATGGTGAGCATTCAGTCTCTTTCTGTAGAAGTGACCCGTCTTTCATTTTCAAATACTAACCTTGTATATTATTATATTCGTGTATATGTATACATGAGATTCAGCTGGTAGGTATCTTATCCATAGTAGCTCTATGTAGGTGACTTCCAGATTCTGGGAGGGTTGTCTTGTAGTTGTTTTTATTATCTAGTATTAGTTTAGCTTTCATTTTGGTTAGACAGTTGATTGCTCTCTTTTGGGTTACCTTCTGCCCCTACGCCCATTACCACCAGTTCTCATGTACGAGCTACTTACTATAAGTGGGTTATAATATGTAGGTGCTATCATGACCTGTAAGATCGGATCATAACAAGTTAGTATCATAGCCCTAGGTTCATTAATCTTATTTATATAGATCTCTCGTCTAGTAAAATCTTGCGGATAGGTACAAAAACGTCTGTAACTCATCTATGGGAGGCTATAGGATGTCTTTAAGAATATACCCCATGATTATATCACTTCGCTTCTTGCAGTATGTGTCTTGTTGGTATCATGGAACCTTATCGATTTTACACTCCTTCGAAGGTTATGTCCCATAGAAGTCAACCTTGGGGTAGGAGTAGGGACATAATGCCAGCCCCGAAAAGATATAGCCCCAAATATTGTAGAGGAGCGTCAAGATGCCTCTATTCCCCCGCAGTTGGAAGGGTCAGGGTTGGCACAACCCCCAACCATGCCTGTTATGACTCCAAACTTCAGGCAGTTATTGCACAACTACTTGCAACCCTTGGGAGTGTAATATAGGCACCAGCCTCAACTCCCAAGCCAGCTCCAATTCCACTGACTCATCTTGAGCATCCTCCAACTCCCGCTCCAATAGAGCATGTAGCCCTAGTTCCTCCTACTGCTCAGCCATTTATTACAGAGGGTGTAAGGCCTTACCATGATCAGCAGTTGCTTGGTTATTTTCTCAGACTAGCTTCTCCGAGGTTTTCAAAGGCAGATGGGGAGGACGCCTATGAGTTCTTGATGACCTGTCGAGAGAGATTGTAGACCTGATGTTGTTAGAGTCCAAAGGGGCAAATTTTATAGCTTACCAGCTTGATGGAACTGCCAAACGATGGTAACATGCTTACATGGATATCAGTCCAGCTGGATCACCTCTAGTATTGTGCACAGAGTTTTTAAATGTATTTTTGGCTAGATTTGATCCTAGGAGTCTCAGGAATAAACTCCATGATTAGTTCTCCAAACAAAAACAAGGGCCTATGACAGTGTCAGAGTATGAGGTCAAATTTCACGAGCTTCCTAGATATGCCACCACTATATTGCCTACTGAAAAGGAGAGGGTTAGGTGTTTTGTTAGGGAATTGAGGACGCAAGTGAGGATTGAGACTCGGTCATTGGTTACAATGGGTCATTCTTTTCTAGATATTGTTGACCATACCTATACTATTGAGCAACTTTATCATGGCGCCTTTGGGGGCAGCGACAAGCAAGCTCGCTATGAGGGCAACTATAGTGAGATTTGATAAAAGTCCAGGGAGTGCCATGATAGTCCACAAAAAGGTTCCAGTCGGAATAGTCCATTCGCCCTGTTCAAGCTTCACCTCAGACTTCAGAAGGTGACTGATGGTACCGAGGTGGACCTCCTTATATCACCGAGCAGAGGATGATAAATATGGCTAAGACAGCTTCAGGGAAGATTAAGTCATCTTATTCAGTCGGTCAAAGTTTCAAGTCTTCAGAGGCATATACCATAAGTTGCAATAGCCATATTTTTTGTAAGGGCCCTACAGTTAGAAGCCTAGTGAATGCAATAAAGTTGGGCTGAAAATGCACAGGACTCATTCCACGAAGCCAAGTTCATGCCCCGTGGTTCAAACCACAAGCAGTAGACCAGGCTCGTAGATGAGGGTCTCAAAAAATTAAAATTTTTCAAAGTGTAGAATGATCCACGAAAGTCATTTACGGTCCATGGACCAAAACACGAACCGTATATAGGGTTGTAGGTGTGCGTTTGAAACATGATGAAAATTTGAAGTTTTTAGAAGGTAACCCACGATTAACAGGATGGTCCGTGGTCTTTTTCATACCCCGTGGTTAGCCTTCATGAATAAGGTTCCTCAAGAACTACACGAGACCATCCACGACTCATGGATTGAGGAATGACCCATGGATAGGGGTTTCGTGGTTAGTGGTTGGTGTAATTGGGTCAACCCTTGAGATCTAATCCACTTGGCAGCCTAACTCACTTAGACTCAGCCTACTTTTTCACTTAATTTGATCAAGTTTCAACACAAATAAATACTGCGAAAATAAGAACTCAAGCACATACAGTAACAAGTCCCAATCTTTGTTATTTTACTCATGTTAACAAAGGAAACACACAACACTTAGCGTGCAAAATTCGTCCAGGCGAACTCTGCTGCCCTGACAGACTACCCACGTCTTTAAATAGGACATAACATACCCAGTCATGTGCCAGCCACGTGTCTGCTGTTGACATCCAATTTTTATCCTCCACGGTATAAGTTAATCATCGAACTTTTGATTTTAAAAAATTAAAATAATTAGCTTTCGGAAATGCAAAAAATATTTTCTCAAATAAATTTCATTTATTTTAGGAGTTATTATTTATTATTTTGTAATTAATCTAATTATTTTGGATTGTTAATATCAAAAGCTCTTCAATTAATTTATACTAATTTGTCTTGTAGTCAAATTAGTCATTTGAATTCAATTTGATTATATTTACTGGCCAAGATTGCAATCGAATTGGCTAATTTTTTAAAATCAATTTCCCCTACCCATTTGATCCATTTTCAGACCAAATGATCAGCCCAATTTTAACCAAAAACAATAAACCCAACCCAAATGCCCTTAACCCGGCCCAAACCCCACACTTTTCAGCATTATCTTAGCCACATACACAAACATATCATATAAACTCCTGTACGTTACTGTCAGGCGCTGAATTCCCCTTTTCTCTTCTCTCCTTTCTTTCTCATACACGTACACCCATATCGTCTTCCTCAAATGGCAAAACCCAGTAGTGCAGCGGAAGTTTCAGCAAAAGCTTCAACCCCAGCACCCTTTGACCTGCAAAAGGACAACTCGCTCAATAACCCTTTGTCGTTGAGCATCCACGCGTCAAAATTTCCCTCAATCATTCATTCTTGCCCTTGATCGAATGGATCAAGTTGAGTCAAATTAGTCCGTTTTGTTGTTGATTCCAGCCATAGGAAGCAGAGAGATAAGTTTTAAGTTTGAAATTTGAAGAATATCCCCAAAAGATTCCTTCAATTTCCCCCTCCAATTTCTACCTTAATGTTTTCCTATAAATACCCCTCTCATTCATCCATTTGGGGGGAGAAGAGTTGAAAATTTGAGGGCAAGAACAGTGTTCTCGCTAAAACAAACCCACGAAGGTTTAACCTTAACTTTTTACTTCTTTTCGTTTCGTCAGAGTTTATTTTTGGTTGTGGAAAGCCTGCCAGTTCGTCATTGTTCCGGTTCCTGCTCCAGACAAGGTAAAACCCTTATTCACTTCTCTCATTTTCTTTTTTATGGTTGTGTTCTGTTTGAGTTTTGTTAAGTATGCGCTATTTCAGCATTCTTGTTTGATTGAGGGTTGTCGTACTCGTTAATTTAATCGAGTAAGGAACTGGATGATGGTATTGGGTTGGAATATCCTTAGTTCTGATAAGCATTTTGATCGATGTTGCTATTTAAGCTGTTGTGATGCTATTTTATTCATGTCGGTTTGGTATGATAAAATCTTATTTGTTTAATCCAGACTCTAAGTTCAAGCATTAATCTCATGTAAATTGAGTCCTTCTTGTCTGTTCATGTCGTTTTGTTCCAATTTCACGCTCACTTGTTCTGATTTCAAGGTTTGAGTCGTAGCCATTTTACCCTATTCATTTTCCCTGTGATATGTTGGGTTGAACTTGTGGTACATGCTGTCCATTTTGATATTCCTTTGCTAAAGCCGAGGATAAATTAGTGTTTAATTAAGTCCATGTTTATACATCATCCATGTCTTTATTTTCCTGTTCACTCCCTGCTAAGCTTTTAATCCCTTGAGGAACATTGTTAACTCATTTACATGTGGCTGTCTATGTGATGGTTTTCTACTAAAATCTAATTTGTTCAAGTTGTCTGCATCTTCTTTTCTTGGATCGATGTTTTCGCTCTTATGAACTGGAAATCAAGTATTCTTGTTAGAGTGTCTGTTATTATATCTATAGCGCACTAAAGGGTTATTGAAAAAGAGAAAATATGATTTGGTCATCTGTGCTATCCCTGCATGTTTTTATTCTGCAGCTATTAAGTGAATATCTTTATCTTTATGTTACTCTAGGTGTGACAAATGTGTTTCGTTTTTGCTTTACTATGTGTTAGAATACCTGGCTTTGAAACCTGGCCTTTTCTAGTGCTCTAAAAGGATTTAATCTTGTTTAAGTTATAATGAAGTAGCTGATTTGCTTCTATTTTGTAGCTATATACTAGATGTTCTTCGAATCTAGTGAGTAAAAGACCAACAAAAGAGGTCTATATTATGACTATTATTTGCTGTTTAGTTCTAGTTTTTCACTGTTTTGGGTGTTATAATATTAAGGTGGCTTCTTCTTTGCTTATAAGGTTCTTACTCTTTCCTAGTTCAACTGTTAGTCACAAGAACTATGAATCATTAGTTTAATATGGATTTGATTCATGGATATTGTGATTCATATTCTCTTAAATTGTTTACCCTCACTGGTAGTATAATATTTGTATGATTTCTTATTCTATTTTGATTCCAGAGCATGACAACCTAATAGTTTAGCACATAGGCATTTATTTGATTAATTTTTTGTTCTTCCCTGTACAACATTTTCTTTTGAGAGTTACTACAATTACTCTTGTTAGCATCTTGCTTTCTTTTTAAGTGTAAATTTGAAGCTCGGACTTATGTTCTTTTGTTTCGTTCTTTCACTGCATGAATCGCGTCCTATTCGAGTCCGTTTTGGACTCCTCCCTTGCATATTCGCTAATCTCGAGTTATCTCAACCTATTCGAAGCCATGGAAAGGCTAGTACAGGTTAATGGAAGCTGATGTACGAGTTTCAAAGCTAGAAAATTGATGTATACACTGATATACAGTGCAGTGATATTGGGATAATAGGGCTTAAAAACCCAAACCTGCAGCAGGCTTTTTGGGGGCAAATGGGTCAAAGCTCAACTCTTTAACTCTATCCTCTTACATTGTATTATTTGTTTATTTGTATTGAATTGAGTACTAACATTTATTCATTTAGCTTAACTTAATTAAATTCCCCAAATGACGAACTATTTTACGTTAATTATTTTGTTGACGATTGTGTGTCTTATTTTATTTAATCATTTTCAAAATCTTGATTTATTTCAAAACGATCAAAGTTATTGATCTCTTTTCAAAAATGGATTATTTTAGTTTCTTCATGAATTATCTAATTTATTTAAATAAGCTTTTATTCAAATTACTTTATATTTAGTTCCAAACCAGTGTTCTTTTTTTTTGGAATAGTTAGTCAAGTTAAGTTTAATCATCGGATAATTGCATGTTAGTGACTATTTTAAGTGTTAATACCTTCTTAAAATAGAAATATGAATCCTTACACATTTTCTTTGAAATTTTAGAATTTTTTCTGTTAGAGTCTTAAAATTGTTTTAAGTTTTCTTAATTTCTTTAAAAAATTAACTGGCGACTCTGTTTTCTTTTTCTTTAAAAAAATAATTTTTTCTTAAATTAATTAAGCTTTTAACTAAATTTTTTCTACAAAGCCATTTTCACAATTAACACTTGCCAACTCAATTAACATCCCCAACTGATAAGCTTAATTCAAATTCAAATTACAAACATTATCCAGACTTGCTGACATGTCAAAAATGGGTAAAAACTCTCTTAACCGCCAACTGTCCATGTATGTGCATGGCAAATGTGAGAAGCCTTCAAATTTTGGCACCAATGCCTTGCCCTTGGTGCTCAATTTGCACCTGACCTGCATATTTGTGCCATGCCCAGGCCCTGTATATGTGCCTGTGTCATGGCACAGGTCCTATCCTACACAGTTTACTATTGGGGTCCAGTTAATTGACCTTGTCCAACACTTAGCCTTAGATTGTTTAGCCACGACCTTGCTATGTCATAGCCTTGTCTTGCCCAGCCCTTGTTATGTCTTAGTCACGTCCAGCTTTGCATTGCCTTAACTTGCCCAACCCTTACCATGCCTTAGCGATGTTTTGCCTTGTATGTCCTGGCCACGCCAATCCCAAGGTCTTCCTTCAGTTGAACTTTATCTTGACTAAAGTCATGGGGCCTTAGCTAGACTCATCAAGTAAATCACTAGCCAAGCACGAGCCACTCAAACCATCGAGTTGAGGGTTTGACAAACTTCCCCGACTCGATGATCTCATCGTCCTCTATGAGGTAGAACACCTTATCTATTCAAGATGCTTTATTGCGGCAGAATCAAGGTATGCTTTAATTTGATCCTCAAACTACCACAATGATGTTGCCTTCTCCTAGGTTGCATCACATTCCTGCTAAACTATGTTCTTTTGCTCTTCTTAAGGTATCCAACCAGCCTATGATTCAGAATCTTTTCAATTTGATCTTCAAAGTGTGTCCACACAACAGGAGAAGTATGTCCGGATGTTGACCTTATTGGATCCTCAGCATCTCCATAGAAAAGGCTTCAAAAAGCTCACATGAGATGTGGGGTGAATCTTAAGTCAGATTTAACCAATAAACAACTTCACCCACTCTTTCAACCACTTCAAAGGGTCCATCATATTTTGCAATCAATGAATGATGCACTATTGTGCTACTAACTTTTTTTTTCAAATTTGTGGAGTCAACTTCAACAATATTTTTTCTCCAACTTGAAACTCTAAAGAACACCGACCTTTATCAGCATACTTCTTCATTCGTTTTGTTGCTTTCCCCAAGCTGTCTTGCGTCTCATCTAGCATCTCTTGCTTGTCACGCGCATACTTGTGAGCAGCAGGACATTTCCCTTATGCATCAGTCCTAGCAACTTCCAATGGTGTATTGGGCTGCATACCCGGCACCAACTCAAACAGACTCTTCTCTGTTGCAGACGACCTGTGCAAGTTAAAACAACACTATGCACTGTCTAACAAGTCAACCCAGTTCCTCTGATTTGCAGTCACATAGTGTCTGAGATATTCCTCAAGCAGATGATTGATTCTTTTCGTTTGTCCGTCAGTTTGTGGGTGGTTAGACATTAAGAACTTCAAATCAATGCTCATCATGTTGAACGAAAACGTCCAAAATCGACCAGTGAATCTAGCATCTCGATCACTCATAGCATCCAATGGAACACCAAAGTTTTTCACAACATAGTTATAAAATAACTCTGCAACTACTTCAGAAGAATATAAAATAGGGGCAACAACGAAGATATTGTATTTTGAGAACCTGTCAACCACAACCATGATTGACATTTTTCCATCCACCTCTGGAAACCCACTAATGAAATCCATCGAAACAAAAGCCCGTGGACGCTCCGCAATGGGTAAAGGCTGTAACAAATGTGCTTTCTTCTTCCGTTTCATCCTGTCTAGTTGACACACTAGACATTATTTTACATAGGCCTTAATGTCATCTTCCATTTTTGGCCAGAAATAATTTTGGAACAGCAATGCCATTAACCTCTCAACACTTGGATGCCCAGCATAAACGGTATAATGTGTTTCTTTGAGTTATCATCCCAGCCCATCACCTTGAGATACCATGATCTCCCCTCCTTGAAATAAAGCAAATCGTCCTCGATCTAATACCGTCTTACTGTTCCCTTTTTAACTTGATTTATTAGTTTGACATATAATGAATCATATGCAACACTAAACTTAATCTTATCAAGAAAATCAAATTCAAGTCTAGTTATTGCTTAAACAGCAACAAATACCTCTTGACGACTTAATGCATCAGCCACTTGATTTTGCTTCCCTGGTTTATGTATCCATGCAAAGTCGTATTCTATCAATATCTCTTGCCATCTTGCCTGCTTCAAACTCAATTTCTGTTAAGCCTTGAAGTAAGTATTATCCACATTGCCCGTCTTGACCACGAACTTTGTGCCTAAGAGATACACCCTCCATATTTGAAGACAATGGAACACTATCACCATCTCCTTTTTATGTGCAAAATATCTTTGTTCCATGAGATCAACTTTCTGCTCTTAGATGCAATAGGATAACCATCTTGAACCAACACTTGCCCAATAGCATAATCAGATACATCTGTGTGTACTTCAAAAGGTATATCAAAATCAGACAATCACAATATTGGTTCAGAAACAATGGTCTTCTTCAATGAGTTGAAAGTCTTTTCTCTTGCTTCAGACCAAGCCCATTTCATGTTCTTCTTTAGCAAATTTGTCAATAGGGTAACCTTTTTTGAATATCCGGCAATAAATTTTCAATAACAATTTGCCAGCCCTAAGAATGATCTTAGTTCTTTAACCTCGGTGGGTGCTTGTCATTCTACTATTACCTGCACTTTCTTAGGGTCCATGCATACTTCATTTTCACTAACCAAATGGCCCAAAAACTTGATCTCTCGACTAGAAAATTCAAACTTTTCCATCTTGACATAGAGTTTGTGTTCTTTAATTCTTTGCAACACCTTCCTCATATACAACAAATAGTCCTCTAGTGTTCTACTATATATGACTATGTCATCTAAATAGACTACTACAAAGTCATCAAGATAATCACAAAAGATATTATTCATTAAATTATAGAAATTAGCCGAGGCAGTAGTCATCCCAAACAACATTATAAGGAACTCATAGCTACCATATCTAGTTATACAAGTGCTCTTTAGGGCATTCCCCTTGGCTATGCGAACTTGTCAGTAGCCAGGCCTTAAGTCTAACTTAGAAAAGAAATTAGCCTTAGACAACCTATCCAGCAAGTCTTAAACCAGTGGCACCGGGTACTTGTTCTTCACAGTCGCTTTGTTTAGTCCCCTATAGTCAACACACATCCTAAGGCTGCCATCCTACTTTTTCTGAAATAGCACAGGAGCACAAAATGGAGATAGAGCCTTGGATGACTGGATCATGTCTGTATTCAACAACTCAGACAATAACTTCCTTAGTTAAACCAATTCCAAAGGAGACATACAGTAAGGAGGACGTGCTGGTGGCACAAATCCAGGAATCAAATCAATTCTGTGATTAATTTCCCTCATTGGAGGCAACTCTTTAGACAGTTCTGGTGGTATCACATCATTGTATTCATTCAACAATTTAGCAATATCATCATGAACTTCAATCAGCACATCAAGCTTTACTTCCACCAACATAGCAAGATATGCAGGTTCACCTCTCTTCAAACCCTTTTCAAAACTAATAGCCGATAGCAAGGCCACAATTTTCTTGTTTTTCTTATCTTGACCATCAAAGGGATTTATTCCCTTAACAAATCTGAGGTCCTTCTCACCCATGAACATCAGACCATTTAAATGAGGAATTAAGACAACCTTAAACTTCCTCATGAAATCAATTCCAAACAGAACATTAAAATCATCAAGTGGCACCAATGTCAAAGTATGCACACCAAACCAATGCCTAATTTTCAGAGGCACGTTTGCAGCCATACCATATCCTGATTGTGCTGCAGAATTGATAGCCTTCATTTTTATTGGACAATCAGTAACTTTCAACCTATACTCCCTAATAATCTTTGAGGCGACAAAAATATGAGTAGCACTAGAGTCTACCATAGCAACAATACTTTTATCCCTAATTTTCATGTCAACATACATCAGAGCACCATAGGCATTAAACAAATCAATAAAATCGATAACACTTACATAGGCAACTTCTGTTTTGGATGCCCCCTCATTGTTGTCCATCCCACCAACACTTGCCAAAGTATTGATCAAACGTAGTGGGTTGACATAGGCAGCAATTTCCTGTCCTTTTTCATTTGCTTACTTTTCCTCTTCAGCTAGGAGTCCATTGATCTTCCCCTGCTTTTGACAGTTCCTTGCCTGATATCTCGATTTCTGGCAAGTTCAGCAAAATTTTCTATCACTTTATTTGCTTTGACTAGATGAGGCAACATTCATTTGTCCTTTGCCTTTGTCATTTTCGTTCAATTTTCGCTTGTCTTTCTTCAGTCCTTGCTCTTCTCCTTCGTCTTTGACTTAGAAGAATGAGTTGGGTCAGTGACAATATTATTTGACCAAAACTCAGTCAAGACATCAGCAACAACAATGACACTAGGCAAATCTTGTACTTCTGCCTACGTAACTCATTTTGTGACCAACCTTGCATTCCAGAAATGAAGTTGTGCAACTTGTCTTCGTCTGACATGTTTTGAATGTCCAACAACAGGAGGAGAATTCTTTCACATAGTCCCCTATCGATCCCACTTGTTTTAAATGCTTTAACTTGTCCCTAGCAACCGAAGAAGAGTTGCTTGGCATGAATTTTTCACGCAGTGCTTCCCTCAACTACTCCATGTACTGACCTTGGTCCTGTTAGCACTGTCATTATTAGTAACTTTGTTTGCCACCACAGAAGCGCATCCCCATGAAAGTAGCGAACAACCATGGCCAGTCTGTCACTTTCAGGAACATGGGCAGTAGCAAAATAATGCTCCATGTCCTATAAGAAGTTTTCCAATTCTTTTCCCCAAGCACACCATTAAATGATTTTGGCTCCAAAATTTTGATTTTGGCATGTTCTTTGCCTCCCCTAAACAGATTAGCAATAATCAAGCGGAGAATATTCACTTTCACTTTCAAATTTTTGTTTTTCTTTTTGAGGCCTTCAATTTATGCGCCCACAAAGTCATGAAAAGCCTGCAACTCGGCTAGTTGGCCATCAATAACACTGCGATGGGCCTGCAATGCAGCATTGAGGCCCTGAGTTTTTGTCAGGATGTCTATCATGACCTCAACACTGTCTGCCATACCCAGAATTGTTTCTAGTCGTGCAACCTTTTTTCATAACTTGTTGTATGAATTTCCACTAGCCATTTTCGTGTTGAAAAAACTTTCGCTCTGATACCAGTTATAATGAGGCAACCTTTGTGATCTAACTCACTTGGCAGCCTAACTCACTTAGACTAGCTTACTTTTCACTCAATTTGATCAAGTTTCAACATAAACAATGGCTGCAAAATAAGAACACAAGCACAAACAGGAACAATTTCCAACCTTGTTATTTAACTCGTGTTAACAAAGAAAACATACAACACTTAGTCATGGGGCCTTGGCTAAGCTAATAAGGTAAATCACTAGTCAGGCCCGAGCCGCTCGAACCATCGAGTTGAGGGTCTGACAGTTGGTAACCATTTTCTGAAGATTGGAAAAGGAGAACAGGACGACGAGAACCACGACTCATGGTTCAATCGATGGCCCGTAATTGAGGTCTCGTGGATTGAGTACGACAGTTTTAATGAAGGAAAATTTTTTCATTTCTGTCAATCTTAAGCGTAAAGTATGTCGTTTTTAGGACCCTTTAGGCCCCTAATCAGGCTTTAAAGCCTTAGATTCTCATTTTTTTTTTCATTCTTCCACTTCCTTACAAATTCTAAGGCATTCATCCTCTCTAAGAACAAGACAAGGAAGTTAGGAGTTTTAAGGGTCTCTTCCATAGAAGTAATTTCCTTCTTCATAGGCTTACCTAAAGTATGTGAGTTGATCTGTGGGTCTCCTTTCACCCATAAAGTCCTACATTAAATCTTTACCCTTTTTTTTTTAAGTTCCTTAAATATTGTCATGCATTCTAATGATGATTTCATGATGTTTCATATTATAATATGCCTTCAATGTCATCATGTGATGTTTTACTAAGTATTTTCATGTGTTTTGAGTTGATAGTGATGATCTCAATGATGTGGGTTTTTGAATGGAAAGAGTTGGCTATTAATGCATGTTTTGTATAAGCATATTAATCCCATGATCATACATGTTTCTTATGGTTTATGAGTTCTCCTAACTACTGAGTTGACCCACTAAGTTTGAAGTCAAATGCTTACATGTTATATGATGATAAGCAGGGCATAAAAGAAAGGTTTCAAGTTGATGATTTGTCTAAGATATAAGGATGTCAATAATGCTCTAAATAATATTTATGATGGTCCCCAAGATGAAAGAATAATTCTCATTTGGTGGTTTTCTACATTTTGAGCTGCTCTTGAGACTGCTACTTATGATTCTAAGTGTCACTATTTGACTAAGTTTATATTCAAAAGAATTCCATGGGATGACTGGCATCGAGATAGGGTTCAGTAAGGGAAACCTAGAAGCAATCCTTTGCCGCATTAACTATATGCCACCATAAGAGCCCTTATAGATTAGTCTAGTGAATCCACGTAGGTCAATTATGATACATGATGATGCATGCTATATGATGGAGTTGCATCCAGCAAGTAGTCTCCCCGTGCCAACGTAGTAGGGGGTTATGTTAGATTTCATGCAGTAGCTCATATGGTCTTATATATGTTGGTTATAGTCTATTCCCACAAGGTCTATGGTTAATGTCCTTGTTCCATCATATGTGTTTCATTTACGCATTACTTCCATTCATATTGATCGATATTACTTGTGCATGCTTAAGCTCATGTTAATGTCACCTTTGCCATTCCATGCATGAAAGTCTTTAGCTTATAAATAATGGCATTACAATTTCATATTTGCATTACATCTCACATACTTAGTATATTCTAAAAGTACTAATACATATTTTGCCTACATGATATCACCATGTAGGGACATACACTCCTCCCTCGACTCGTGACTAGTTCTCCCGACGTTCCAAGACTAGTGCTGTTGTGGTGAGCCCTTAGTTCGAGTCTCCATCTATTCTCCTTTTTTGCTATGTATTTTTGGACATGATGTGTATTTTGGTTTTTAAACTAAAGGTTTTTACTTTCCATGTTCAAATTAGGAATCTTTTCTATTTGAGGAAAATCGATCATTTACCGGTTTCCCTTTATCTATGTTCTAGTTGGTATATGTTTAGGGACACTATGTACATTTTAAGATGTTGTCTTTATTTCAAATGATATCTCATAGACCCTATCCTGTTTATTTTCACAAATAAATGAATTTATGCCTATAAATGCTTGTCATGCTAAGATGGCTTGGATGAGATATCCACGGGCGTCTCGTTTGCCGTGTTATGACAAGCCGTAGTTTTGGATCGTGATAATTTTGCTAGCCGATCTACCAAGGAATGTTATAATTGTGGGAAACTTTACCATTGGTCTAGGGATTGCCCCTGGCAGAGGACCATGTACCATGCTTCAAAGACAGGCTACTCAATATCCCAGCACCAGCACCCCCAGCCAGAGATTGGGCTTCAAAATCAGAACCGCAAGGGAGATCAACAAAGCTTTAGGGATGATCAGCAGGGTTGCAGAGGCGATTCTAGAGGTGGCAGGGGTGGTACCAGTAGGGGAGGTCGTCAGGGCCATTTCTACGCAGCTCCAGAGTGATTAGAGGGCGAGGCGTTAGATGACATAAAGTACAAGTATGGTTTCTTTATGCCAGCAACCAACCTCAGCCTTATTTGATTCTGGGTCTACTCAACCTTATTTGATTCCGGGTCTACATATTTAATTGTGTCTGAAGTCATGACTTTTAATACAACATGTTCATTATAAAATGATAATACAAACTTATGGACCCTTTTAATAATTTTTAAACTTATGAGTATAAATCATTGTTTTAAAAAAAATATATATATTTTTTTAAAAATCTATGACCACACGCATGGTGAAACTTTATCCAAAAAATGACTTGTCAAAAATATTTAAACATTCGCGGCCAAATACACAAATGCTAGCTAAGTTGAGCAACGTTGAAGGAATTCGCAGTCAATATGAAAAATTATCAATGATTGATGAAAAGAGATTGAATGTGATTTGTCATGGTCAGTTATAATAACAGAATTTGAAGATCTGCTAAGGACTTGATCCTTACACATTTTTCTTCATCTTTTTTGCACATTGATTGTTCTTTTAGTTTTTATATTATTTGTGAATCATCAAAATATTATCATTATAAGATCTAGAATCATAATCATGATCAAAGCAACTCAACACATACCATGAAATTACTTTATTTATTTACAAGAATGTGAAGAAGATTCTCAAGTAGCATCCAAATTATCTAATACAAGAAGTTAAAAAACGGAAAAAAGAAGAACATGGCATGCCGCTGCACTATTTTGAACAACTCCGTTCCGAATATAGCACATATATAAATATTTTAATTTTTTTATTACTTCCATGATGCAAATTTTAAATAGTTCAAATTACATATTTTCCACGTTCCCATAACGTGGGAAGAGACTGGCAGATTTAAACTATAAATACCTTTGTGGATTCATCATTTTTATTAAGTCAACTCCCATAGCATTCACAAATTAACACAGAATAAGGAAATATGAGATCCATCTATCTGGTTTTGGTCAATCTCATTATTTTCCAATGTACTACGTTATTACATGCTCAGGATTTTGATTTCTTCTACTTTGCTCAACAGGTATGTAATTTATAAGCATTTGAGACTTCTAGGAGGAGCGAGTAATGATTTACGAAAATTACACCATTTATACATAGATAAAATTACGTTATATTATATATATACACACACTAGTTTGTATTCTACATCTTTATCCATTCTTGATTCATGATTAATAATTAGTTGTTGGTATGTATAATAATTTCAGTGGAATCCAGCGTCATGTGACAGCAAGATAAGATGTTGCTACCCAACAAATGGGAAACCAGCTCAAGATTTTGGCATTCATGGGCTCTGGCCAAATTACTCAATGGATCATTTCCCAAAAACTGTAATAAGAACGCTCGTTATGATGAAACCAAAGTAAGTACTTTTGCATCTTGCTACATATATATTCTTTTCTATCAAATCATCTTCTCAAAAAGCCTAGCTAGGATCTATCACAAACATTATCTCATAGTGGTAAAATAAAAATTGATCAAAAAAATTTTTTTTTGAGTGAAGGGTCAAAATTAAAACACACATCTAAAGTATCTCAATTTTTCGTGTTTCATACCAAAATTATTAGGTCAGCAAGTTCCCTACAAACTAGTTATCAATACACACTTCAACAATCAATTATTGTTCCTTTGTTTACCTGAACGATGGTGATATTTCAGATAAGAAAAGAGAACAACTGGTAATTGAGGTGTTCTACGATAAATTGTTGATGCAAAAACTCACAACCCCTTTATTCGTCGCAAGTCTCAAATTACGTGATACTTTTTGTTTTTCAAAATTCAAAACTATGTGAATTCATTCATAGTTTGAAGTATATACTTTTTTTTTAATTGAAATGAGATGAATTGCAACTACTTTTAATATAATTTTTGAATATCTAAATTTTGATATGATACAGATATCGGATTTGATAAGTAGTATGCAGAAGAATTGGCCAACACTATCTTGTCCATCAAACAATGGAACAAGATTTTGGTCTCATGAATGGAAGAAACATGGTACATGTTCCCTTTGTACCATAGACATGCATTCTTATTTCCAAGCAGCTCTTGCTCTTAAGGAAAAGGTCAACCTACTTCAAATTCTCAAGGATGCAGGTAATATATACTACACAAATGCATTCTCAAATGAAAAATATTATTTCTTTTGTTTTAATTTATATGTTGATTGACTAATCAAACTTTTAAAAATAAACAAAGATTTAATATTTATGGTTTTAAACAGATCGTGAGTGACTATAAAAACTAGTCATAAAGTATACTTGGAACATAAAGTTCAATTGTCTTCAAATATTTGAAGGTGTCATCTAATTTTAGTGATTCATAAGAAAAGAGTGTCATAGAAAATGAAATAAAAGAAGTAATTTGTAACTTGATAAAATTGATAATTAGCATAACATATTAAAATTCATGGATAATGTATACATTTTATATCAATGTTGTATCCAACTTAAATATGTTGAAGTATGTGATCATCTCGTCTAAAGTTTAACCTGTTAGAGATGACATATTTTTATTAACTTAACTATATTCTCAACACGTCTTCTTAAATACGCATTGATTCTTATTTTTATGGGACAAACACGTAAAAAAACTAATAATGAGTGACGTGAGGCATTCAATAATAGGACTTTTGTCTACTTTGATAATATGTAAGATATGATTCTTAGGCGTGACTCAATTCCAAATGTTATCTTATGAGAGAAGGAATGTCAAAAACATCCATTTCTCAATCAATTAATGTGGAACTCTAATCGACTCTAACACCTGAAACCACCAGCTTTTGAATGGGCCTTGAATAATATCTGATTCAATGTCAAAGTTACCATACTGTTCTTTTGCTTGGTTATAAATAGAAGTAAAATATTTTCAGGTATCCAACCAGATGGAGGATTTTACAGCTTGGTAGCAATCAAGGAAGCAATAGAAAAAGGCATTGAACATACTGTTGGTATAGAATGCAACATTGATTTATTTGGGAATAGCCAGCTTTTTGAAGTTTATGTTTGTGTTGATAAATCTGGTTCAAACATCATTGACTGTCCAATTATC
Organism: Solanum clarkiae; assembly: GCA_011800125.2. Classification (NCBI taxonomy): domain Eukaryota; kingdom Viridiplantae; phylum Streptophyta; class Magnoliopsida; order Solanales; family Solanaceae; genus Solanum; species Solanum clarkiae. The sequence goes on from JAABOM020000084.1 coordinate 936,894, forward strand.
CCAGAAAGTAAGAGATGTAATGAAACTGTTGAATTTGCTGTTTTTGGATCAGAAACTGGACCTGCCTATTCTCTATGACAAGAAAATCATTCTTCCATTAGCCTTTGATTTTTTTTGGGTTGGCTTGTATTAATTAGCATGTGTTAATCAATCCGGATTCCATTAATAACTGTGTATTGTTTTGTTTCTTGACTTTTGACTCAGCATTTTATATCTCTATTTTGAGATTTAATTAATTTAGATTTTCATACCACTAAATTTTCACTAACGAAAATCAAGATTTTTTTCTTCTCAAAGTTTGAATTTCATACCATATCTAATTAAGAACGAAAGAATATTACGTATTTTAATTTTAAGAACAATTGAGTTGAGGAATTTCCAATACTCAACATGTAACTCAGTATTAATTGAGAAGATGTTACTGTGGGGTCCAGACCACTCTTTTCTTTTGGTCAAAAATGGCTGCAAAAGGAATAGGCAACCGATTGCAATTTGCAATTACAAATTGCAAATGATCCTCATCTCTGATTGGTCAAGAGAGGAGGTGGAACATTTCCTTACTCCTATAAATAGAGGGCTTCAAGCTCTCATTTAAACCCACCAACAAAGAGAGAAAAAATACCGA
>JAABOM020000084.1:937618-951452 GCA_011800125.2 Solanum clarkiae
TAATAATAATAATAATAATAATAATAATAATAATAATAATAATAATAATTTTTACAAATCCTTCTACGATCCATAACAATGTTTTTTGAAACCTGTCTATCTGCATATTCTGAAAATCCTCCAGACTATATAACCATTGATAGCGCAAATTCTTTTAACAAAGATGTATTACTTCCTTGGGACAACTTTGGATTCAAGGACCTAAATTTGTTGACACTTGTTCAAAGTTGTTTGAAACAATACTTGCTACCAAAACCAATGAAAGTGAAACCTTCATCACTACAGTTGCTATTTCCTTTGTTGGATCCCTTCTTGTTTAATTAGCATCCAGCTTTCCTCATCATTGAACAAACAAAGATGACAATTGCTAACAAACATGGCATATATAGCAACTTTACGCAGTCAGATAGTTTAAAAAGAAAAAGAACAGCTTGGCATAGCTGTAGTACATTTTTTAGGTCAACATATGCACTATTTGTCAAAATATAACCAAAGGGACAAAGTAATCTCAAATAATAGTTTCATTCACCTGAATATTAACCTAAACAATGGTTTTCTATAGGGAATATATTGGATCTTTTCCCCACATAGTACTTAGATAATGTATTTGGTGATACCCCTAATTAAATTTCTAATCTGAATTCCCATGGAAGGGAAATAAAAAGGTAGTATTAAAAAGAGAGATAACCTCTGTAACTTGAATACAATACAATCATTTGCAGTTATGCAGCAAAGAGATTTATTACAGAGTTCACTTTATGACTATACGTTAACCTTTCTTTTGTTAGCCAAAACGGCATAGAGTTTGACAAGTTCCTCCTTCACCATGAAAAGTACGGAGGCAGCAAAGACACTCTGCACTATCTTTGTGCGCATTCCCTGATAGAAGCTTCTGAATCCTTCATGTTGAATCATCTTAATAATAGCATCTACTGTACCTGAATATCGTAATGAGACATTTCCACCAATCTCCTGCTTTGCTTGAAGCCTTGACTTCACAACCAACAAAGGATATGTGCAGACAGTTGCTCCAAGTTTAGCAAAGGCTCCAATTATAAAAATCTCCAAAGCAGATATATTCTGCACGTCTTTCTTCTTTGCGGCACGTTTAGCCCTTAACTGCTTTGACAAACTCTCAATAATCATGAACTGAATCGAGGGATTAGACACCATGATCAAAGATGGGATGACTCCTTTCCAGAATCCTGTAACACCTGATTCATTATAAACCTCCCCTGCTGCTTGGAATGTCCCGTAGGGATGAGGTTTCAATGAATCAAGCTCAGCCAGTTGTATGTCCAAGGAAGAAGCTGTCAAGACATTTTGAGAAGCTTCCTTTAATAGGGTTTCCCTTTTTGCCTCCACAATTTTCCTTTCTGCTTGTGTATGAGTCTGCATACGAGTAACAAGAACCCATATAGGGTTTGTCAGCAATACATTTACTGAACCTGCAAGAGCTGCCACAACAAGCCAAGAAAGCATCCCAACAGAACCATCCCCTCGGCCTCTTTTCTTATTTGCAGCTGCTATAGCCTCAGCCCTATTCTTGAAAACCTGGTAAAAATAATAGTACACACCCTGTGACACGGCAGTTCCAAGCAGAGAAGGCTTCAGGCCGCTGTAAAGCCCCGGCAAGCCTTCACTTCTAACCACCTGTAATATTTGAAACAGGGCACTGCCACGAGAATCGCGGCCCTCTCTCGAGACCCTCTCAGTCTGCTGCCTAGTATTGACAGTTTGTAGGGGGTAAGTAATTATTTGCGCAATTATGCCTCCACCAGCTCCAGCCAGCCCATTAGCCAAGGCACTTGACATTTCTCAGTCTTTACTGTTCAGCGTAAAGATGATAGTTGTGCCAAAAACACAAACTTCCTATGTAATCTCAACAATGGTTAGTAACATGTCCTACAACATTGAGAATGCAGTTATTGGATTCAAGAATGCATACATTCCTAACGAACAGCTTGTTTGGATGGTTGTTACTTGTTGTAATGTATTACTGTTTCACTTGTCATAAACTTTTTTAATTGTTAAATAGAATTTATACTATCATAATGTTAAATCTGTTGTTATGTAACAAAAACAATCTTGTGTGATCTCATGTTTCACTTGTTTGTTTCTCATTTTTTCCTTTGTCAGTTATTTAATAATCATATCTTATTCTTTAACCTATACTTCTTATAACAACTCCAACATCAAAAAGGTTTGATGATACAATACAATAATGGGCAAATTTAAGCCTAGTTTAGATCAACTTAAGTATTTTATGTACATATTTTATAGACCAGATCTAATACTGTTGAATTTTAAGTTATTTTCCCAAAGAAACAAGAACCATTCCCACTTAATACATTCAAATCTCGTCATTTTTTACTATTATGTTGTTAAACCCATTGTTACCTAACCAAAAAAAGGCCCATTTATGTAATGATGATTTGGCTGTTAAACTTATTTTCTTCTCATTTTCCCTTTGTTTATGATCTGATAATCATATTTTATTCTTATAACCCATTGTATTCATTAACAAAACAATACAATCATGGGTGGTGAATTTATAGCCTAGTTAAGGCCAACCTGGGTATTTTATGTACATAATTTCAAGAATTTGAATGATGAATCATTTGCCCAAAGAAACAAGATCAGCCTTGTCATTTTTCCAGTGGTAAACCCTAGATCGGTCTACAATATCACACCTTATGAAAGTACAAGACAGAATTTGACTTACTATCGAATAAGACAGATCCAGCCACAGTGCTCATACTGGACAGCAAGAAACTAACCTCGATGTCATCTCAATACTAGGAAGAACAGCAAAATATATAGTCAATCATAAATTTACCCAACACTGAGATAACATCAAGGCTCAACAATAGCAGGAGATAAATATAGAAATAACGTTGGAATTTTAGCGAGAATTAGGTGAAGAAGAATATCAAAAACTTTCGATCGGGCAGAGATATCTTACCCAATATAGGTGCAGAAAAGACAATCCGACAATTTTCCTTTTTCCAAGAAAATGGCTGTTTATGAAACTGGGCAAAGGGGTAATGATATTTTATCTGGTCTAGGTTAGAGGATGGACTTGGCAAGTTACGCATAATGTGGGCTTTCTCTTGACCTCTGAATGTGGGCTGATGAAAAGATTTGTAGCTTGTGAGATTTGGGCTGCATTCTGATGATATTGGGCTAACCCGATGGAAATTTCACCAATTATTAACAAAAAAATTACGTAAATAACTATAGTTTATGATAATTACTAAATATAGCTACATATTTTATAAAAAAATATAATGTACATGTAATTTAATTTTAATTTACTGTATTTAAGCATGAGTATAAACGGTAATTTCATTAGTTGAGTTGTTCCAATTTTTAAATTGTCGATCTACCAATTATTTATTTTTACAAAAGGCAAAACTCAACTAAGAACATTTCTCATCTCAGCAAATCATTCGAAAATACATTCGTCTTCGTCGTGGTTCCTCCCATGTCAGCAATCTCCATTATTTCTTTGAAATATTTAATATAGGTAATATAAAGTTTGAGTTTTACCGACTTTGTTATGTCTATTGTATCGATTATTTTATAAAGAAAATGTTTTTTTAATTATGAAATAGGAAATGTCAACCAAAACAGTTTTAATCAATATTCGAAAAAATGGAATGAAAACAATAGCTATGTCGAATACAGAGTAGACAAAGTTGTGTTGAAGGAATATGCTTCATATGATTATTTAGTCAGTTTAATTGTGAATCAATCAAGTGTTGATTTGATTACAAAATGCATAAAAATCAAATACACTATTGATAGTAGCGATGCGTCTATGGAAATACACAATGACATGGGTGTTCGTCTGTATGTTCAATTAAAGAAGTCGAACATAGGATTTGAGGTATATCCCTTCTGCGTAGCAATTGTTGAAAAGGATGTATGCTACTCTGTCAATGGAGAAAATTATAATTCAAGAAGATGTAATGCAATTTGAATACAGTCGTGAGCTACTCGACACAATCGATACCGGCAACAGTTGGATATGGTTGTTGTTGAGCAAAAAGATGTATGGAATGAGTCCAATAGTTTGATTATTACTAATCGAAATATAAAGGAAGTATTAGAACCCTCTCTTTAAAATTCAAAGTGGATTAGAAAAGAAATAGAAAGAGATAGACTATGTGGACAAGTCAATACTAAAGACTGTCATGGATAAGTATGCAAGCAATAATCGATTCCAATTCTTGGGCGAGAGGTCCAATGCTATTAGGTAAAGATAGCTTATGCTGAATGTACTTGTATATCACATTGTTTGAGTTTTTAATATATACACTTGATGTGTGAGCATATTTTTTTTGGAAAAATAGATCTTCTTTGAATAAATTTTCAATTTAACACTTGTATGCATATCTCAAGAATGCAAATGGTTGATGAAGGCGTCAAGTATTAACAAGTCAAAAATACTTCAAATTAGAGTGTTTCACGATGAGCATACATGTCCTTTAGGGATAGAATATACTCACAACGTCATGTAACAAGTGGATTGATTGGAGGGATTATTACACCTAAGTTGAGGAATCATAAGAGGAAATACAATATGATATCATAGCAAATATGAAAATAAATCTTAGTGTGGATGTCAACTACATGATGGCCTGGCGAGCAAAAGAAAAGGCGTTGGATTCGTTTATGGGGAGACCAGCTGAGTCCTGCAATAAACTCCCTAGATACTTGTACATATTGGATAAGACCTATCCTGGGTCACATATTCAAATGAAGAAAACCTCTAAAAATCATTTTTTGTATCTGTTTATATCATTGCATGCTTTTATAAAAGAGTTCTATTATTGTAGGCCAATTGTGGTTGTAGATGCTAGCCACCTCAGAGGATCACACACTGGTGCTTTTGTTGCAGCTAGCACTTTGGATGGAGCAGGTAAACAAATATGGTACATGATTGTATTCTTAATCGTCAGTACTTCATAACTTTTTTCACATTAATTTCTAGGATATGATGTATATATATTATATGCAGGGAATATTTTACCATCGGCTTATGGAGTTATTGATTTTGAGAAAAATGTTGCTTGATCATGGTTCTTTGAGCAATTTAAAATAGCATTTGGAGAGCGGGAGAATATGTGTGTTGTATGTGATAGAAATGAAAGCATTATAAAAGTTGTTTCTAAGGTTTACAATAATGTGCCGCATTACACATGCATATGGCACCTATAGAGCAATGTATGCAAGAACTATAGAAAATCAAATAAGCTTTTGGGTGAGGTGTTCTATGCAATGACAAAAGCATACACACAGGCTGAATTTGATATGTTAATGAACAAGGTTGAAAAAATTGATACTAGAGTCAAAAAATACTTGTAGTTGGTAGGTTATGAGAAATGAACATGATTGCATGCACTGGTTAATCGAGGTTGGATTATGACATCAAATATTGCAAAGTCTATCAATTTCGTGATCATAGAAGCAATTGATATGCACAAATTTGATTTTCTGGAACAGGTACGATTGCTTTTTGCCAGATGAAACTGCACAAATCGTCAAAATACATCTTTTACGCTCAAGCTATTTGGGAATAAATTTCAGGAGATACTCGCAGATAATAAAAAACAATCTATATATATGACGGTATATATTTATAATACATTCAATTTATCCCAAAGAAAAAATAGGTGTTTTCGCTGTTCTATATGTGTTACATATTAATAATTTGATGGATTTTATATTAGTTGTATTGTTGTATTTTATTTATTTATTTCAAGTTGTTCCAATCGAGTGATTATATTTATTCTGTGAGTGATGAGGGAAAGCAATATACAGTATGCCTTGAAAATAAAAGATGTAGTTGCAGAAGAATTTTGAAATTTGATTCACTTTCAAAGCATCCATAAGAGTTTTAAAATTCTCGCGTATAAACCAACGCAAATCCTTGAGCTCAGTAAACACCTAAGTATGCATTAAATAGGATATGAGATTACTTTTAGCAATTAAAAACATAACAATGTACTAAAAATAACTAAAAGATAATAACTAAAATAATCACAAATTAGCTCACTGAATCCTTCAACTAGGCAAGATCTTCTCTCAATTTCGCGATTTCATCAGCATTACTACTCAACTGTTTCTATGTCAACATGACTATGGTATCTTATTGGCCACATTATTGTTGATGGATTCATTGGGCTGCTTTTGAAAAGTCTGAGTTGGAACGTTGGTATTTGCCTTTGTGGATATAACAAGAGATTTCAGATGGACTTTTTACTACAAGATTCACCATCATGTTGTCTTCTCTTCTTTTTTGGTGGAAGAACTGATACATCAACCTATTTTTTGCCTTCTCCTTTTTTCTTTACTATTTGTCTTGGAGGGTCGAAGTAAAAATGTCATTCGCGTCTACTACTATTTCTGAAAAAGTAATTATATCACCTGTACCCTTTTCTAATGAAATTCTAATAAATACAATCTCCTTAAGTGTGGGTGATATCTTCTAATAAGTCAACTGTTAACAAAATAAACACATACATTAGTATATCCTAAAACATATTATATATATTACTTATATAAAAATATAGATAAATGTTTCTCTATAAAAATTATCGGATTCTTATTATCTCTAAAAGTCCTTTCCATTAGGTACTCATAATGTGGTCACTTGTCTATTGTCCCCCAATTTAGCAACCTGGGAATTCGAGATGACTATTTGACAGCAATTTTGGAGTCAACCGATGAATAACACTTATACAACCATACTTGCATGGTGAGGGGCATGCCGACGATCATGTAGTACTGTTTCACAGCATCCATCTTCTTGGAAATACTCTCAAGCAAAGCTTTGAATGCTTTTATGCTCCAAGGATATTTATTGAATCAACCACTCTCAACCAAAACAAAATAAATTCGTGGTACGGATGCAATATTCTTCTCTTTGGAAAATATGAATGTACTAATGAAGTAAAGAATTGATATCTTCACAGCGTCATCATCATTCCCATCGCCCCAAATCTTTTTCTTAAAACTCCTAACCAACTCTGCCTTTTTCACAATTATTTTACCATCGAAGTATTATTTCATGAACCTGTTGGGTTCACTAGTGTTGAATGCAAAATACTCGATATCAGCAACACACTTTAAACCCATGACAATGACAAACTCTAAAATTGAACCGCAATGTGAAATGATTCATATGAATCAAGAGGACATCTGGAGAACTGTATACCAGTTCACATGCCATGAAGCACCTGAATATTTGTGCCTGGACAAAATATTGGTGCATAGGGGTGTATACACCTAGACATGTATTCTTGAATTTGTTAAATTGTACATGACTAAGCTTTTGCTTCAAATCACGAATTACATTGTGATTTGTGTATACTTGCATGTGCAGGGCATCAACAGGATAATTTAACACATAATATGTGATTTTCTGTATACAAAAAATGTATACAAAAATGAATGAATTTAAGACGTCATGACAACAAAAAGAAAATAGTTGCTTTGACCAGCAAGTTGTATGCATTTTTAAACATGGACACATAGATATTCAAGTATCAAAAAAGTATTTTTGGATTGAATTAAATTAAATACCTCCTTTGCCATGTCAACAAAAAAAAAAATACAGTTACTTTGGTGATAAAGTTGCATACATTTTATATATAGACTTAACATGGATACATATAATATACAACTATCAAGAATTTTTTCGAATTAGATTAAATTCCTCCTTTGCCATGACAACCCAAAAAAAATTAATTTTTATCAGAAAATTATATATATATATATATATATATATATATATATATTGTATACGGACTAAAACATGAATACATATAATATTCAACTGTCAATAGTTTTTTCGGATTGGATTAAATACCTCATTTGTTGATCATTGTCCTTCTTCATGTGCTTCTTTTTCACTGCTACCACTGGCGAAACTACATTCTTTTTTTCTTCTTGCCAACATTAATTTTCTCTTCCAAATATTTTAACCCTTCTATTCTCTTAATAGATTTTGCCTTTACTTATGACTGATTATGTTCAACGGTACGAGATCGTTATTGTTCTTTGATTACATCTCGATCTCCATTGCAGCAACAGATGCTAGAATAATAGCTTGTTGTTGAGTAATACACAAATCAAAGGATGATGCTTTATCCAAGAAATTATCAAAGTAGCTTATACCTCTTGTAACCCTCATAGGAGTACTAATTTCATCCATTGTGGATGTTGTGGAAAAAAATTGATACATGAGCCCTAACTGATGAAACGAAAAATATATATATAATTATAAACTTTCATTATAAATTAGGGATTTGTAAGTTACCATGTTGTTGAATACAATCACACTTTAAATGTCTGAAATCATTCAAAAAATTATGAATTTGATGATGAAATCGAACAAAATCACCAGAAAATGTGTAGAAATCGCTATAAATACACTTTTTTTTATGGAATAGTGATTTCAGAAGGTATCCACAAAGAATCTCAAGTACTCTTCCAAGAAATTTTTTTGAATGATATTGAATTTGAAGATGAAATTTGGAAAGACACGCTATTGATTAATTATGAAAGAGAAGAAGACTTAAATTTGAAATAATTCATACATTTAACGTTTTTTGAGTGGAATAGCGTGTATAGGTACTAGTCTGCATAGGTATTGACATATATATTCCTCAAAAGACGGTATATGTTGTACAATATCTTTGTTGTTTAATACATGATATCTTGCTATTAATATATATTTATATCCGTATATAATAAATAAAAAAATGTCATCATATTGAATAAATATTAGTAACTGTTTGCTATGCCATGTAGTTTTTTTAAATTTTTTTACTATATATACAAAATAAAGAAAAAGGTCAAAAACACCTTTAAGTTCCATTGATTAACTAAGTTTGTCATTCGTTATACTATCAGATTAATTACAACTTTATCGTGATGAACCTTAATAAAATTATTCCTCAATTAGATAAAATCCCCCAAATTGTTTAAATTACTCAATTTTTCTTAAATAATTTGGACCCCTCTTTTAATCTAACTCTGTAAACTAACACCCAAATCAAGTTTAGCGGGTCAATATTCTCAAGAACAAATGATCCAATAATAAACCACCACCACCATAACTCAGTTTGATTAATATTGTCTTATCATTTAAATTGGTCCACGATGAGAAGCTCCATATTAGTAGCTAATGAATTTCAAATTTATAATTTATTTAGCACGAATTTCACAGATTTGTGGTGTCTTCATTGCGTAATATGATAGCATTTTCAGGATGTTTTGCTTGAGTACAGATGATGATCTTAGAGGATCAAAAAGGGAGGTTGTAATGTACTATCTTGTGGGCCTTATTTAAAAAAAAAAAATCAAGCCTAAAGTTTTGAACAATTCACTTAAAATAAAATAATAATAATACTTTCTTGAAATACTTCTTGAAAATCTTAAAACGTATATAACAATTCAGCAGTACAAGAGGCTTATTGTCCAATAGAATAATTCCACGTATAGGTGGTCCAAGTGTGTGGGTGCAAGAGGTGAATACATGATAAACATGTGACATTTTTTAAACTACTTCCACACACTCATATTAATTAATTTGAAAAAGTACAATTTGAATACAACCATGACATTGACTTATTTGAGGAGTAAAACTGACATTATTTGTAATATCTTGTGAAATTATCGAAATGCCCCTAAAATGTAATCGTGCGCATAAAGCATGTTCCAAAGCTTCAATGGAAAATCTGAAACCAGATCTGCGATCAGCACGAAAAATTAAGTGAAAAAATAGTCTTGACCCGATTTTAGAGCAAACGAGTCGAAAAATAATATTCGCTAATTAATTTCGGGACAGTGTCGCCTAGGACGCGGACTAACACTTATTTTTTTTCAAAATTTTTCTACGGGATTGAAAAATCGATCGGAAAGTAATTTACGAAAATTTATACATAAAAGGCACTTGACAAACGCATTTTATGTGTATTTTTCTTGAAAAACAGTTTTTTCAATGTGTTCTGAGAATTTTGCGAAAATAACACATATCCCCGCCCCTGGCGTGACGCGGACATGGTGTTAGGGGTTGGAATTTTATTCTTTTATTTCATGAAGGGTATTTTGATAAATTTTCAACCCCTCCCAAGTCCTACAAATGATTATGATATTATTTTTTTGGGAAATAAGGGTTTCAGAACCCATCCTCAGCCTCCAAAGGTGAGAGTTTTGAGAGAGCAAGAGAGGAGAAGTTTGGTATCTTGAGGACTTGAGTTAAAATTCTTGCAGAGATTTGTATTATTTTCATCCCAAGTATGTACGGTTAAACTTAAAGCATGGGATTATTCTCCCATGTGTCTTATAGATGGTCTTAGATGAGAATTGAAAGGTTTTGAGTCTACACACTTGATTTCTTGAAGTGTTATCTTGATTTAATTATAGAATTAAGTTTCTATGGTATTAATGAGTTTCTCGCATACAACAATATCTTGGGAATGTTCTTGAAATTGAGTAAACGTTTGAATGTATGTTCATGCATTCATTCACTTGAATCCTACTTTGAGGTTTATGATTGCTTTTATATAGTACTCTGAAAAATTGAGTTTTGATAGTCATACTGAGCATATTAATCCCGATGACTTCTTTTAGCATATTTTTACTGAGTTTCATGAATATAACTATTGAGTATGAATAATGATTTGAGAGAGAGTATTGGTGATATGCAAAGATTATTTGTAAGACATGAGTTTTTTAAAGAAACACTTGACATGTTAATGAGTTTTGATTGAATTGAATATTGAGTCTAAATGATATTTTGAGTACATATTAATGACAATGTAAATATGCTTTTTCATAATAATTTCATTGATAGATGATGGTGATAGATAATATGAGTCTTAAGAAGATTGATTTGATAGACAATTGTGCATGTTTTAGTCTTGGAAGTATTATTGAGCACCGAGTTCGGTGAGGAGTGTCACCCCAAAACTGCGTTTGCCAGTGTAGGATAGTCATGCAACACGTTCTGGTGACTCTTATCCTAAAAGTAGGACAATTCTCTTTGGATCCAAGAGAGAGACAGATCCAGAGATACTACGTCCTTTACCGTGGCATGTTTAGGATGGACATGGGAACGATGCTAATTCGTTATGCCCCACCTAACTTAAAGGTGGCGCGATAGGATAGATGTCAGTTAAGAGAAACTCCCAAACAACATCGATTGAGCATGAGATTTCTAATGAAGCTATTCTTTCTTTTTCAAATATGCATTATAAAGAGCATGATTTACTTTAAACTTGCATGTTTTACTGAGTTGAGATGGAATGAGTCTTTTGAGTTGAATTGATGTTATTGCCATATTATTCTACATATATCAATTTCATTCAGCTGTTTTATATACCAGTATATTCTGCATACTGACGTCTCGCTCCGCGACTGCATCATTTCATGATGTAGATATATGGGATCTAGATCATCAGTAGGCGCGTTGTTGAAGATCTTTGGACATTTAGCGGATTGGTGAGCCTCCCTTACTTTGGAGGATTCATATGTTATTTTTATCTTGCTTTAGAGTTAGATACTTATTAGTTTTATTTTGATTGAGGTAGTCATAGGTCTATTATTGGTACCACCTAATAGTGATAGAGGCTTCATAGACCAGAGTCGGATGGTTGATTATAAGACTGTGAGCTAGTTTTCTTCTGCTAGCCTTTTTATATATGATACTATTTTTGAGACTAGATGAGATGTGCTCATTTACTTCCTTTTTATTCTTTCGTTGATTAGTAGAATGTATGAATGAATTAATGAATGTGTTGAGGCCAAGTGGTTCGCTTGGGGACTAGGAATAGTCTCTGAGTGCCGGTTACATCTAGGGTATCCTCCCGGGGCATGATAAAATTGATATCAGAGCACGAGTTCAAGTGTTCTAGGGAGTCTATGAAGCCATGTCTAGTAGAATCCTTATTGTTGGTGTGAAGAGCTCCACATCAATAATTTGGAGGCTATAGGACATTTAGGAATTGTTTCCCTTCTTTCAGATTCTAAATCATGTGGTAGAGTTAAATTCTATGAAAGTTTTTTTCTAAGTTGTACTTTACACATTTGCAGACCATGTATTCTAAATGCATCGTGGAATTGAAGGATACCATCAACACCGAGAAGCTTGAGCCTACTACTCAGTTTGTTGTACATGATCGATGGGTAGAAGAGGACAATGAGAGTGAGATGGAAGAAGCTTAGGGCAAGGAGGGAAATAGGTTCCCCTTTCTACAGATGCTCTGGAGTTATATGCCACTACCAGTGAGTACACTCGGGTTTGATAGTAGATATAACCTGAGGCCGGGGAGGAATCAACGCTTCAAGATTCGGAACTCTTCATCCCGAGAAAGTGTGGCTCAAGGCCGTAAAGGAAAGACACCATGTGGAAGGCATGGAAAACTTTATTTTGGGTGGTGTCAATTGCGCACCGATGACTGCTTCAAGTGTGGACAACAGGGTCACTTTCAGAGGGATTGTCCGAAGTGGGCTAACAAGCCTTACCCACTAGATCTACACCATCAGTTAGAGGAAATAAGAGAGATGCTACTTCTAGCACAAGTGAAGCTATATATACCTGTTGTACACCATAGTAGTTGCTCAGCTTAGAGAAACACTTCAGGATATTGTGACAATATAAGTTGAGTCTTTACTTGATTTAGATGTTATCCATGAGAGAAAATTTTCTATTTCCAAGAAGTTTAATGTTGCCAACTAAGAGTGAGATTTGAGGTTTTGTAAAACCATAAGTAGAGTTGTTGCCCCTGAGCTAGAAAGATGATGAGAGAGAGAAGAGGACTGGGTAATGAGAGTGGTGATTAATTGAGACTTGTAGTTAGAGTTATATATCCATCAGGTAACTAGTGAGGTGATGAGTCAACGACCATAAGTTTAATAAAAGGGTCGAAAGTATCATATGATTGTCATGATGCGGTGTAGAGAGAGACAGAGAGAGTTAGTATCAGAATATCTTAGAGCGTTCCTAAAAAACTAGAAGAAAGTGTATGTTGATGTGTCGTAGTATTCATACTATTGAGGGTAAAGTGTAGATCTTGAATAGGGGAAAGAGAGTTTCTAATGTGATAGATTTAAATTAGGCTTACAATTTTTAAGTAAGAGTCCATGAGACTCATCGAGGTTATTAAGCATAGTCAGATAAGGAGATATGATTAAATAGGTGAGTGGTACTGAGTTGTGAGGGAGGGATGTGTTTATTGAGTAATCGCTATGATATTTTAGTAGGATTATGTTCCCTAAATTTTTACCTAGTAGTTGTAATTTGGCATTACAGGGGTGTGCGATAGATGCATATATTAGTACTAGACCCTAAGCTTAAATTTTGAGGGGTAGTATGAAAGAGGAGATAGTATCATAAGGGTGATAGTCTTAGTTCGAGATTTTCTCTAAGAGTTCTTCTATAGTGTATGAAGATTCTAATTTGTAAGAAAAACGATGTTATGGGTAGGGTACAAGTGCCCTTAGGTGAGACTAGTGAAACCAGGATAGTCCAATATATAAGAAGAGACTTGAGATATGTGTCCACGATTGTGTGAAGATGTGTGAAGCTCTAAGTTATGACTGCTCTAAGAATCTAGATAATGTCTTCGAGTTCAATGTGAAGTAGGTTGAGGTCGGCATTCGGTGTCATCCCGATAAAAAGTTTTCCATTATAGTCTAAGTCTTATACAAATGGGTTTAGAGCATAGAAGTTGAGTGTTAGCAAGCCAAATAAGAGGTTAGATTATAAAAAGTGGTGGGAAGTGGTTACATATACCATAAGAATAACAAATATAGAGAG
>JAABOM020000084.1:961863-981427 GCA_011800125.2 Solanum clarkiae
TATTTATATGAATTTTTATAACAATTCTTGGAGGGACTAGAATCGTCATTAGCTTTTTTTGCTAGGCCAAAATTATAAATTTTGAAACTTTTTCATAGTAAATTTAGTGATTGAAAGTTTTATAATATTAGTCGTTCTAACTATTTTTCACTTTGAATTGATTGTTGTCAACTTTTTTCCATTTTAAGTGTATCATTGCTTTTATTTTTTATGTATGGTTAATACCGAATAACTGAACCAAAACCGGTAACAACCAAACTGATAAATGTATATTATAATTAGGTTGGGTTGGTTATGAGAACTTAAAAACCAGATTAAGCTAGTTTAGTTTTGGTTTTGACCAATAACCGACCCAAACTGACTCGTGAGCATCCCTAGCTAGGGCCTAGATGTGACACGGCAAATGAGGAGCCCGAAGACAACCCAACTAAACCTCTTAACATATCGTGTACACATCTTTGGTTGTGGAAGCAAATTAAACAAATGTAAGAGTTAAACAAATGAAAAGGGTAAGGAACTAAGGGAAGCCATTCATAATAATAATAGAGTAAGAATATTCAAACATAAATAACATAATCAAATTATGACACAATATCCAACAACACCTTTAACATAGAATGGAGCAGGGGTCAGGACACTTTCTAGGCTTACCCTCATTCAATAAGTATTTAACATAAGAGCAAGTCTCTTTAAAGTATGAATGAGAATAGTTATCGCCCTCAGGATTGAGGACTCACCAACTAGTTTCTTCACAAGAAACAACTAGCCACGTGGAGGAGAAGGATGTTCAAATAGAGTTTTGGTTCCTACATGGTAATTGTTAGTTTGTGGAGCCTGATGTAATATTTAATCTGTCAAATATTTGTCAACCTCACGGGTCAAGCTCCGAAGTGAGCTTGTTGGGAGGTGTGGGGAGCCCCCCACCTATAGGCGGGGTTCGGGGCGGAGCCCCGACCTACAATGAAGGTTGTACTGTTCATTCTTCATGTAAAAATATTCTGTACTTATTTTTTATATATTACACATACATA
Source organism: Solanum clarkiae (assembly GCA_011800125.2). Classification (NCBI taxonomy): domain Eukaryota; kingdom Viridiplantae; phylum Streptophyta; class Magnoliopsida; order Solanales; family Solanaceae; genus Solanum; species Solanum clarkiae. The sequence continues at coordinate 962,895 of JAABOM020000084.1, forward strand.
TTACCCCCATGGAGGTTGCCCATGTAATTGGGTATTACCACGTTAAAAAAGTCTTTCCTGTTTTTAGAGAGAGAAACTCACTTTACTCTACTTCTTCTTCAAGATTTCTTCTTCTTCATCATCTTAATTTCTACAAATCTGGTGCAGATCCTAATAACCGGTATCAGAGCGAGGTTAGATTCACCATGATTTGTATTGATGGAGAGTTCAAAGGTCGATATTGACAAGTTTGATGGCTCCGATTTCAGGTTCTGGAAAATGCAAGTCAAAGACTTCTTGTATCAAAAGAATTTTTATAAACTCTTGACTGCGGTGAAGCCGAAGGGTATGGCAGAAGAAAAATGGAAACTCAAGGATCGACAAGATCTAGGTTTGATCTGATTGAGTTTGTCCAAAACCGTGACCTTCAACATCGTGAAGAAGAAGATCACAGCAGATCTGATGAAAGCACTGTCAAATATGTACGAAAAGCCCTTTGCGATGAACAAAGTATACTTGATGTGTAGATTATTTAATTTACAAATATCTGAAGGCGGATCTGTGGTTGATAATATGAATGAAATTCAATATGATTGTAAGTCAAATGAGTTCTTTTAATATTAGTTTTGAAGACGAAATTAAGGCTTTGATTTTGATGTCATCTCTACTCGAATCTTGGGATACGATTGTCGCTGCAATTAGTAGTTCCCATGGGTCTAAAAACTGAAGTTTGGTGAAATTCGAGATGTAATTCTCAGTGGAAATATTCGCAAGAGAGAGATTGAAAAATCTTCGGGTAATGCTTTCAGCTTTGACCACAGGGGGAGTAAATTGAGGGGTCAGAATACACATGATAGATCTAAGTCAAAGAATCTTGAAAAATCTTCACATAAATCTAATGTATTATGTTGAAACTGTGGAGAGAGGGGGCATATTAGGGCAGACTGTAAGAAACTCAAAAAGAAGTAGAACAACAGATCTAGATATGATAATGTAAATTCAGCAGAAGACATTGGAGATGCACTAGTTCTTAGTGTTGACAGCCCGGTTGAATCTTGGATTTTAGATTCTAATGCTTCCTTCCATATATCACCAAACAAAGAATTGTTTTGAAATTTCAAGTTTGGATATTTCAAAAATGTACATCTTGCTGGTGATAAGGCTTTGCCTATTGAAGGAAGGGGGGATATTTGTATACATACTCCATCGGGCAATAAATGGATACTGGAAAATGAAAGATATGTTCCTCATCTCAAGAAGAATTTTCTTTCTATTGGTCAGTTAGACAACTCAGATTATACATTAGTATTTGGAAATGGTTCATGGAAGGTTGTTAAAGGTGCTATGGTTGTAGCACGTGGCACAAAACTGGAACATTGTATACCACTAAAGGATGTATAAACCTAGCTATTGTTACTGAAAACGTTTGCAGTTCAAGTCTATAGCATAATAGACTTGGACATATGAGCGTCAAAGGAATTAAGATACTGGCTAAAAAGGGAGTCTTAGAAGTCCTCGAATCTGTTGATTTGGATTTTTGTGAAAGCTATGTTATGGTAAAGTAGAAACGTGTCAGTTTCACAAAGATTGCAAGAGAGCCTAAGAAAGAATCATTGGAAATGGTCCATACTGATGTATGAGGACCATCTCCAGTTTCATCACTTGGTGGTTCCAGATTTTATGTAACCTTCGTTGATTATTTCAGCAAGAAAGTTTAGGTCTACTTCATGTAACACAAGTTTGATGTGTTTGTCATTTTTAAGAGATGGAAGGCTGAAGTTGAGAATCAAACAAGGCTAAAAATCAAATGTTTGAGGTCATACAATGGTGGAGAGTATGACTCATCAGAATTTAAGACATTTTGTTCAGCTGAGGGAATTAGACTGATAAGAACAGTCCCAGGAAAGGCAACACAAAATGGTGTCGCTAAAAGGATGAATAGAATGTTGAACGAGCATGCACAAAGTATGAGAATTCATTATGTGTTGCCTAAGACATTTTGGGCAGCCGTAGTGAACACAACTGCATATTTGATCAATCGAGGTCCATCAGTTCCATTGGGATTTAAAATTCATGATGAGGTATAAACATGAAAGGAAATCAAGTTGTCACACTTGGGGACCTTTAGATGTGTTGCTTATGTTCACGTTGATCCTGAGAAAAGAGACAAGCTTGATGCTAAGGCTCTGAAGTGTTATTTCATAGGTTATGGTTCTTACGTGTTTGGTTACAAGTTTTGAGATGACAAAAATAGAAAAATCCTAAGACATTATGATGTGACTTTTAATGAAAATGTTCTGTACAAAGACAACAAGAAGAAGGACTTAGAGATTGCAAAGAAAGTGGGAGTTGAGATGGAAATTACACCTATGAAGAGGGTGTAACTCAAGAAACTCCAGAAATTGTTCCTGAAGAACCAGAGGTAGAACAAGTGACATCAGAATCGGTGTTGAGGAGATCATCCAGAACCATCAGAGCACCAGACAAGTATTCGCCTTCATTACAATATTTTTTGATGATTGATGAGGGGGAACCCGAGTCTTTTAGTGAGGCTAAACAAGTGGAAGACTCAAGCAAATGGGAGCAAGCCATGGATCATGAAATGAGCTCACTTGAAAAGAATAATACTTGGGAGCTAACTGAATTACCTAATGGAAAAAGAGCCTTGTTGAACAGATGGTTGTACAGAATCAAACACGAACAAGATAGCAAAAGAAGATTCAAACCTCAGCTAGTGGTCAAAGGATATTCACAAAGGAAAGATATTGATTATGCTGAAATATTTTTTACTGTTGTGAAATTTACCACTATCTGGATTGTTTTGAGTATTGTTGTTACTGAAAATTTGCATCTTGAGCAAATAAATGTAAAAATAACGTTTTTACGTGGTGACTTGGACAAGGAAATATATATGCAGGAACCAGAGGGGTCTGTAGTTCCAGGCAAGGAACAGTTGGTTTGTAAGTTTAATAGGAGCTTATATGGGTTGAAGCAAGCACCTAGAAAGTGGTATATTAAATTTAACTCCTTCATGATCAAGAGTGGTTTTCACCGAAGTGAAAAAGATCAGTGCTGCTACTTCAAGAAAAATTCTTATTCTTATATCCTTTTACTCTTATATGTGGATGATGTGCTGATTGCAGGTTCTAGCATGAAGGAGATAAACAATTTGAAGGCAAGTTTGTCTTCTGAGTTTGAAATGAAAGATTTAGGTGCTGCAACACAGATTCTTGGAATGAGAATTGTTCGGGACAGATCTGCTGGTACTTTAAATCTTTCCCAAGAGCAGTACATTAAGAAGGTGTTATCTAGATTCAAGATGAATAATACTAAATCCAGGATTACGCCTTTGGCAAGTCATCTAAAATTGTCAAAAGAGTAGTCCCCGAAGACAACTGAGGAGCATGAACACATGGAACTAGTTCCATATGCCTCTGCAGTTGGGAGCTCGATGTATGTTATGGTCTGCATAAGACCTGATATAGCACATGCAGTAGGAGTTGTCAGCAGATATATGTCAAACCCGATGAAAGATCATTGAGACGCTGTGAAATGATTTCTAAGATACTTGAAAGGTACATCTAATACTTCACTTTATTTTGGCAATGGCAAGATTATCTTGCGGGGATTTATCGATGCTGATTTGAGTGTGATGTGGACTCGAGCAAGAGCATATCTGGGTACATATACACTATAGGTGGTACAGCGGTGAGCTGGATGTCAAAGCTTCAAAAGTGTGTTGCTCTATCATCTACTGAGGCAGATTATGTAGCAATAGTTGAAGCTAGAAAAGAAATTACATGGCTGGTTGATTATCTGGAAGAGTTGGGCAAAGGGCAACAGCAGAAAACTCTCTATACAGACACTCAGAGTGTTATACAGTTGGTGAAAACCCAAGTCAATCATGTGAAGACAAACCACATTAGAAGACAGTACCATTTTACTTGCAAGCCAGTTGAAGATGGTGATATGTGTTTGGAAAAGATAGAGGGTGCAAAGAATCCAGCAGACATGTTGACTAAATGTGTTGATGCTGGGAAACTAAGGGTGTGTAGAACCTTGGTTGGTCCTTTGTGGCTGCTACAAAATATGATTGTTGTGGTGTAATAAAAATATTAATGATGCAGATTTTTTTTGTTGACTGGATCAGTCTCTAAGTGGGAGAATTGTTAGGTTGTGGAGCTTGTAATATTTAATGTACTGTTAAATATTTGTCAACCTCGCGGGTCAAGCTCCGCTGTGAGCTTGCCGGGAAATGTGGGGGGCGGCCCCCGACCCACAATGAAGGTTGTACTGTTCATTCTCCATGTAAAAATATTTTATATTCATTAAATATATTACACCCATGGAGGTTATCCATGAAATTGGATATTACCACGTTAAAAAATCTTTTCCGCTTTTAGAGAGAGAAACTCCCACTTCTCTCCACTTCTTCTTCAAGTAATTTCTACAGATCTAGTGCAGATCCTAACAGTAATATCATATAGGCATAGAGTATGCGTTAGTACGTTTGAATGTACTAGGTATGCGGGATGCAATGCAACAAGAATTATAAGTCATAATAATAAGATGCTTAATCATATTCAATGAACATAAGCTCAATATGTCATGTGTAATCAATGTGTAAGATGAAACATGCTTAAGAATAATCATACTTGCATATCTTATTTAACACCATAAAGTAACATAAATAGATCATCCAACTACCTTGTACTAGAGGGTAAGGGATATAGCATAGGTCATAACCCTTTCTAGAAGGTAATGGGTAGTACATAGAGTAGAGGAGTAGCATACGTCATAACTCCTACATGTAAGCATGAGACAATGAATAGTACATGAGGGTAGAAAGATAGCATAGGACATGTAAGCATGAGATAATACAACATATTGAATCGAACATGAGGGTGAGACATACCACATAGTTCATAACCCCTACATGTGAGTACATAACATTGAATCGCATATGAGGGTGAAGCGTACCACATAGTTCATAGCCCCTTCATATGACTATAAGATATTTCATAATATCAAATCCCACATGAGGGCAAGGTGTACAATATAGTTCATAACCCCTTCATGTAGAAATTCGGCCTTGTGCTAGAGGGTAAGGCATATAACATAGTTTATAACCTCTTCTAGTCGGCTTCACAATTCACAAGATCATAAACCTTAGTATAAGAACTTAATAGCTCATCAATCATCGAGACTTATAAAAATCATGCAATAGGTCATAGGAAAACTTGAGAAATTCTTTTCAAGACATTTTATCAAATACTTGGTGGGTGTGTAATGCTTGTTCAAAATCATGCAATTCAAGAGTTAAATCATGTGAGAAAGTTCAATACAAATCAACCCACCAACATATTGCAAAATCCTCATGTGAGATATCCTGAAATCCATCATCAAATCTCATAATAAATCATAGTTTCAAAGCTCAAAACATACATAGTCTCAATAGACAAAACAAAATCATAGAATAAGCTTGAGATAGATAGACATGCATATTTAATCAACAATTCATAAAATCCTAACATATTTTATGCTTATAATCCATAATAAAAGCTCATAGATAATACAACTTGAAAACATGCAATTTTCATAAGATAGGAATATTGGGCACCATAGGTGAAAGGACCCAATGGTTGAAACCCACATACCTCAAACTTCGATTTTCTTGATGTGGACTTGAAGGAGACTTGAAGCTTGAAAATAGAATTCTTGAGATCTGGAATTAAGCTTGAGACACTTGAATTTGGATAAAATATTTGGTTAAGTATTGGACAGGGTTTGAGAGGGTCTTGAGTGATATAGAGTTGAAAAATAGCTAAGTATAGGTATTTTTACGCATAAGCGGGCATAAGGCTATGACCCCAATGCCCTTGGGCCGAAATAGAAAAACAGGGGGGGAAAACTGCATAGGTCCGCGTCTGGTCTGTGATGCGGACCAAACGCGAAGGAGGAAAATGCACATCTCCGCGCCCCTGGCGCATCACGGCCAAGGCGCGGATCCTATTTGGAATTTGTAATTTAGCGAAAATTATTTTTTGCTACCGGTCCTCTAAAATTCGAGTTATACTCACTTCCCACTCAATTTTGCCCCCTGATCAAGAATATGAAGTCGAATTTTTGATATCACGCACGGATTTTAAAATATATGGAAATTACAATTATGGGCATTTTCAAAGCACATTTTTGGGGCGTTTCAATAACTATCAACCATCCACTTTTACCTATTTTATAATTAAAATTGGTATATATGTGTAAATAATAAAAAGTCGATAGGCCCTTATAATTTCATAGAAAAATTTGTATACTTAAGTTTTTCACCCTTTATATTATGTCGGCTATTATTTTTCTTTTTATATACTATATTTATCTATCGTTTTGATAAACTAAAATATAGTTTTAAAATATTTGTCCTTCAAGAAATTATTACTCCCTTCGTCCCATTTTATGTTGCACTCTTTTGACTTAGCACAGTATTTAAGAAAAAAGGAAGACTTTTAAAACCTGTGGTCTAAAATCATTCTTAGATATTGTGGCTGAGAATCATTTCATTAAGGGTAAAAAGAAAATTTTAAAGATAAATTGTTTTCAATTTAAGTAAGGTGACATTCTTTTCGGGACGAACCAAAAAGAAAAGGATGCTACATAAAATGAGATGGAGGGAGTATATTTTTTCTAGATTGATATCAATGGGTGCAATTTGTGAAATATTAATCATCTGAGAAGTTTAAAAGAGAGATTCTATAAATTAGCTTAGACTAGTATTTTTGTAATAAAGTATTCAATCTTTACCTCCTATGTTAATAATTAACTAAAATTTTGACTATCAAATATTTTGTTAATAATAGCATGCAACAACAATAACATACCCAGTGAAATTCCACAAGTGGGGTCTGGGGAGGGTAGATTGTATGCAGACCTTACCACTACCTCATAGAGGTAGAGAGGCTGTTTCCTAAAACCCTCAGCTCAAAACCCATAAGCAGAAATACCTAGATATGATCAAAAAGAAATTAATAAATTTAAAAAGAAAAAATTTAAGTAAAATTATGTTGGAACATTAAACTACTCCTTTTATCTTTAGAAATCTTTTTTGCTACATTAAATTTTAACTAGTTAATTATTTAATTTCTAATTATTCAATTCTAAATTATTACTTTTTATAAGCAATTGAATTGATTTTTCCATCTTTGTCATTTCACAATAGAAAATGGACTATACTATTGTATTATACTAATAGTATTTATTTGATTTTATTTACATAAATATTATATTTATTTAATAATAAATACTATTTTTATATAATTTTTAAATTGATGCACTACATATTTGTTATACTAGAAGTATATATAAGTTGGTGGGAATGATGATTATTCCATAGTGTGACACCTGTAAGCATTTTAAAAGGCTAAATAATCAAAAGCTGTAATGATTATTGGAGAATCTATTCACAGTTTAAAGCAAATGAAATTTTTGGACTCCCAACGTGTTTTTGCAAAAACAAAAATACATGCATTATATTCTTTGATTATCTAAAGGTATATGAATAAGCTAAGTTCCTCTTCAAATAAATAAATGTAACATTTTGTCACATACATTATAAGATAATGTAACAAAACAAGCTAATAATCAGTAAGTCGATATATCATATATTTTGGGAGGTCACAATTCGGAGCTATTATGTGTGACATATTGTGAAAGCTTGAACTCCCTATAAATTAGTAACATAATGTCAGATAATTTAGACGTGTTTCTTTAAGGATATTTAACAAACTTTTTCTATAATTATCATATCAACTGCACATTAATAAGGTATTAATTAATGAATCTAGCTAGACATGTAATTGATCATGTAGTTTATAAATCGGGCATTTTTCGGGATAAGTAATATATATCTTAATGAAGCATTTAAAGTGACTGAAGAGTGTTCCTGCCAACATGGGTGTCATTCTTTAGAGTTTGCCTTTAGTTTTTTTATTTTTGCATTACATCAGAATTGTTTTTTACTAGAAAACTTTTTCTCGGTGGAAAAGAAACTCTACCATATTATCATTTTCTTGGGAATAATTACATCAAAAGCTAAGATTATTCGGTCATTTCAATTACCAAAACAATAGTTATTCAGTATATACTAATGCATACTCAATGTGTAATATATATATATATATATAATTTTTATGACTTTTTACAAGCTATATTATATAATCACTATATATTTTTTATTGTTTTGACTATTTTTTATGTAAATAAAATATGACTATATTTATTGTAAACTAATTAATTTATTGTATATATTTGAAACTATCCTTAGTTTCCAACTTATCACTGCTCAAAGTTTGCAAATATTAGCTTTCACAATGCTCTGATTATTTTGATCCCAATAAATGACATCTGAGCAATACGGACTGAAGACCGATTCAAGATGAGTTCAAATCAAGTTGCAGCCAATTTTATGACAATGAAGATTGATTTTGTTCGTAGTGCTATATGTGGAGATACATTTTCAGCCATCTTTTTGATATTCTTGTTGTTGTTGTAAACTTGTTGAATATATGCAGATAACTTATCCAATTGCTCGTGAATAGAGCAAAGAAAGAATAGGATTGAACTGATTGATTATTATTGCAGATGCGCTATTGAACTTATTACAAGTCTATAACTATTCATTTATATATATTCACAATTTCGGTAACTAACTACTGGTCCAACTAACTAATTGACAGCTGATTTGCCAGTTCATAATCTGATCAACTAACCATCATTGTAGCAACTAACCACTAACTAGCTAATTGCCATTGTAGTCCTTAAGACTTCGCAATTGCCATTGTACTCCTTAAGACTTGGCAATACTCTTCATGTATTCCTCAATACCCCCCTCTCTTCAAGCTAGGTGATATGAAGATATCCTCATTCCTAGCTTGGAAATAAGATTCATGTTGTGGTCGATCAAGACCTTTAGTGAGTACATCAGCATGTTGTTCAGTAGTGGACAAATGCTTAATGGATACAGATCCTTCTTGAATTCTCTCTTTAATAAAATAACAATCAATGTCAATACGTTTACTTCTTTCGTGGAAGACAGGATTAGATGCAATCTGGATAGAAGCAGTGCTATCATAATATATAGCAACGGGAAGGGAAATAGGTATGTCTAGTTCTTGAAAGAAGCCAATTAGCCATGTTACCTCAAGAACAACAAAAGTCATGCTTCTGTATTCTGCTTCTGCAGAACTTCTAGAGATAGTAGATTATTTCCTGGAGATCAAAGAATCTCCAAACATTATTAAGTACCTAGTGATAGATCTCTTGATTTCAAGGCAAGAACCCCAATCAATATCACAGAAAGCTTGAAGAAAACCATTTATATAAATAAGACATAAGACCTACTTTAACTATACTTTTTTGTTTTAAATTCATAATCTTTACTTATAACTGTATTACTTTGAATACCACTAATATTTGTATAACTTTTATAACTATTTTGAGTAAATAATTAACAGTGAAAACTGTTATAATTGTGGATATTTCATTGGGACTTTTCATATTAGATTTGCAAGAAAAAAGAGTAAGATGATTTACTACTACATAAATATATACACTTTTCGTTTCATTTTATGTAGCACCCTTTGATAAGGGCGTTGAGACCATAGCATGTTACACGAAAGCACCGCTTTCTCTGTAGTGTTGTCACACAGCTGTCCGCCTAGAAGAGTAACTCGCTCTGTAGTGTTGTCACACAAGATAAGCACGCCACCTGCTTGCTGGCTAGGCGAATCGAAGTTATCTTCCGATCAACTGTCCACCCAGTCAAGTGCAAAAAATACAGTAGAATCACGCAACACACGTTGTTCGTGAGCTTCCTGCTCGCGAGGAAAGAAAGAAGAGCGTTTAAAATTTATGATCTAAAATAAATCTTGTATATTTGTGTAGTTCAGAATTATTTCATTAAGAGTAAAAGAAGAATTTTGAAGTGAAATTACTTTAAATTATAGTAAATTAACATTTTTCTCAGACATACTAAATAAAAAGTATCATATAAAATAGATATAAATAGATAGTGAATATTTAAAAGTATTTAAATTAATGCTAGTTAAATGTTTTAATAAGAAGCATCTAATATTTTTGGTCTTGCTAGATTTAAAGGCAAAATTTTATAACCAGTTCATTGAGCATCATACCACACCCTTGAATGCCTTTCTCTCAGTTTTTTTTGCATATATAAACCTCTCTCTCTGTCTTTACTCTGTGCTTTTTATACACACATATTGGGAAAAAAGCATATGCATAAACACATATCCAGCTGTGGAATGAACAGTAAATTTTATTTTTAATATTTAATTGATTAGTAGTTGACACAACACAAAATAGTGTGGAAGAGAGATAAGGGTCCTCTGAAAAGATTATGCCCCAAAACAGAAGCTAAAGTCTACTTTGATTGCACAAAGGAATCAAACTTATAATAGTTGAAACTGCAACCCCTTTTTAAGTGGAAGATGCATGCATAGAGAAAGAGGAGGGAACAGATTGTTCTGTTTTCTCACATAAATACATAGGTACTCTCTTCTTTTCTTTTTTTGGTAATTTGAGCATTTTCTGTGGATGTTTATGTTGCAAGTGATCGATTCCTTTTATTTTATAAGCATGATAAAGAGATCTAATAGAATTATTGGGATTGAAGTCAATGCAAAATTGGTTCGGTGTTTGAGTTAATGGGTGTTTTATGATCTCAAGTAAGAGATCTGGGTCGGTAAAATATGCGTTTGATTCAAAGTTTCAGTTTTTATAGCTCTTTTTTGGTGTTTCTGATTCTGGGTATCTGCCATTTTTTGGCGAAATTAATTATGTTGAAGGGTTTACTGACTTCATTTATTGGGAAACTGAATCTTTATTAGATGCTCCTTTGATTGAAAGCTTCAATTTTAGGTTGATTTTGATTCCAATTGTGTAATTTCTGGCGAATTCAATTGTCTACTGACATTCTTCAGTTGTATGTATTGAAAATGAAGAAGGGGCATAAGTTGGAGTCTTATTCTTTGTTCTTCTTGAATGCTCATTTGATTGAAAATCGTCAGCTTTTGAGGTGTTTCTAATTCTGTCTATAGACGGGCTTCTGCAGTTATGATGTGTATTTGAATCACCAATTCTTTGTATGGATTGTCCTTGAACGAGTCTATGGTCGTAAATTTACTTCTATCTTTTCCTTTCATGACTATTCTTTGCATTTGTGTTATCTGGTTTGGCTTTGCTGTGATTTATTTATTTTGTGATCAAATTGATGTTGATGGAAAGAGCAGTTACTCGATTTCCTTTCTTGTGCTTTAATGAGGCAAAAGTTTGTTGTCCCATTTCTTAGAATTCAATAGGTGTCTGTCTTTGTTTTGATGAATTCTTATTGGGAATTCTATGGTTAGGTTGAACCTGGACGACATGTTGGAAGACAGGTCCTGTTTGGTTCCGAGGGATTTTCCTAGAGAAAGCAACAAGTGGTCAGCCTGCATGAATTACAACCTTGATACGATTGTTCAGCACGGTAAAAGGCCATTGGAAAACAATCAGGAGAATGAAGTTGTGCAACGCAAGTTGCCAAAACTATCTGATGCTCTCAATGGAGAAGTCGTATCATCAACAGATGACCAAGCTAGTAATCAGCATCATGATGAAGATAATAGTTCTCTTATTCCTTCCATTGGCCGAGACAACTCTGTTAGCGCTCTCATTCATTGCTCCAGGTCTGACTATGGCGCTATTGCATCTTTGAATCGTAGCTTTCGCTCATTAATTAGGAGTGGGGAGCTTTACAGACTGCGGCTTCAACTAGGTGTGGTTGAGCATTGGGTTTATTTTTCTTGCCATCTACGTGAGTGGGAAGCTTTTGACCCCAGTCGTCGCCGTTGGATGCATTTACCATCAATGAATTTCAATGAATGCTTTGTGTTCTCAGACAAGGAGTCTTTGGCAGTTGGCACAGAGCTGCTTGTATTTGGAAAAGAAATTTTGTCGCATGTCATTTATCGTTATAGTATACTGACAAACAGTTGGTCATCTGGATTGCAAATGAATACACCAAGGTGCTTGTTTGGTTCTGCCAGCTCTGGGGAGATTGCCATTCTTGCTGGTGGTTGTGACTCGCAGGGAAATATCCTCAGCTCAGCAGAACTTTACAATTCAGAGACCGGAATGTGGAAGACTTTACCAAACATGAACAAGCGGCGTAAGATGTGTTCTGCGGTATTTATGGACAAAAAATTTTATGTAATTGGAGGTATCGGAGGTACAGAGTCGTCAAATGCACTTTTAACCTGTGGAGAGGAATATGATTTGAAAACAGGACAATGGACTGAAATTTCAAACATGTCTCCTGTCCGAGCTAGGGGTGATACGCCTGCTACATCTGAAGCACCTCCTTTGGTGGCAGTTGTAAATAATGATTTGTATGCTGCTGATTATGCTGACATGGAGGTGAGGAAGTATGACAAGCAAAATAAAGCATGGGCTACCATAGGAAGATTGCCTGAAAGAGCAGCTTCGATGAATGGTTGGGGTTTGGCTTTTAGAGCTTGTGGTGATAGGCTAATTGTAATTGGAGGCCCTAGAACCATGGGTGAAGGGCATATCGAAGTTAATTCATGGGCTCCAAGTGAAGGACCGCCTCAGTGGAACTTGCTTGGACGAAAGCGATCTGGTAGCTTTGTGTATAATTGTACTGTCATGGGTTGCTAAAACTATGTGATTTTTGCTAGTAGATACAGAATTGTTTTCTGGAGAAACAGGATTCTTGCCAATTGGTAATTTATCCAACCTTTTGAATTCTTCTGTTTTATCTTTTCAGATTACCAAACTATACCCAATCTTCAACAAAATTGTCTTCTTTTCTCCCATTCAATTGCATGAAACTCCAAAGGTAAAATAATAACCTGAAGATTGGAGCAATACAGTGATAAATTTTGGTTTTCCTGGACTTTTTTGTTCTGCTGTGATCCTTATTTTTCTTGACATTGTTGAGGAAGAAAAGTAAGGTTTTGTACTGATGTTCCTTTGACATCTCTGTTATGTACCAAATACACATTTAATCTATTATTGGTACCTTTAGAATTCTTTTCTACTTTCAGTTTCAAAATTATCAAAGGAATGTTTGTTCAATATCAGATTTACTTGTTTTGATATGTGAAAGAAGTAATTTGACAGAACAAGTATGGATCAATCACATAGTTTTTAACATTAATTACTTCTTTTCTTTTTTTGGGAGAGAAGAATGCGAATGACAAGCTGGCCAACAGTTGTCATTTAGTTGTCTATATTCATTCATAATTAGCAGGGAAGTTGGCCCTTTTTGCAGATTTCACTTTCGTGTTTCAAAGTTGCCTTTTACAAGTCGTGAAATAGAAGGATAAGGAGGATGCAAATGTGAAAAACTAATAGCAAATGTGATATCCTCAAAAAGATTGACTTTTTGAAAGTCGATTTCTCTCCAAGTGACTCTCGATTCAAGCAACTCTAAACATTACGGTAGTAAAAGAAACATGACAACTAATAGCAAAGCGTGCAATGAACTATAACAATCACTACAGTGCTTTATGCTACCGCCAAACCAAATACATGAATAGATTAGTAATAAGAACTCTCAACTACTTACTATCCTTATGTGCGATCTCTATTTTCTCCTATCTAAGATTATATCCTTGATAAGCTCAAAATGTGTCATATCATGTCTAATCACTTCTTCCTAATACTTTTTCGGCTGAGATCTGCCTTTCCTCAACTCTACTATTATTCAACCTTTCACACTTCTTTACTGTGACATCTGCTCATCTCGTCTTTATATGCTCAAATCATCTCAATATCCCTTCCCTCATCTTGTCTTTCACAAAAGTCACTCCAACTTTGTTATGAATATCTTGATTCCTGATCATATCACTCCTCGTATGCCCACCATTGATCTCAACATCCTCAATTCTGTCACTCACATCTTCTCAACCTAGAGTTCTTAACTGGTCAACACTCTACTTCATAAAAAAATTAGTTTAACTACCACTCGATAAACCTTTAAATTTTAGTGGTACCTTCGAAGCACACGATACATCGGATGCAAATCTCTACGTCATCCATATTGCACATATATGATGTCACATTATTATCCATCTTCTCATTTTCTTTTATCAGAGAGACCTCAGATGCTTAAATCATTCTCCCTTGAGAACAATTTGTCTATTAGGTCTCACTTTCATGTTTGCCTCATGTGTCACATCATTGATAATATATTTTTTTAATAATTATTTTTGATATATATGTCAAATGTCTTTATTTAATTCGCCACTTTGACATATTGAGTGTGTTACCTACACCTTAATATTTTGGCTGATTGTAAAAAATGTCAAAATGTCAAAATAACACAATAAATCCCCCCACATTAACCCTGTGATAAATATTTTGACAGTTGAGCAACATCTAAAGGTGATCAAGACGGGGAAAGCTCGAGCAAACCAACTAGAAGCTCGAGGAACCGCCTTCCAAGTAGGATAGGCTTCTCTAAACCTTAGACTGAGTTGAAATGTACGCATGTCTGAGCTAGAGTGCGTAAAAACATACTGTTTATGGTAAAGTATATGGTTGGTTGTGCTCTATATGGGAAATATATAACAATACGGGGTAATAATCATTGTATTGATAACTGTATTAGTTGTAACTATATTATTAGCTGGATTCCGCTATTAGGATATGTTGGCCATGAGGCTGTGTTTTAGTTGTCAACATGAGGTGTTTAAAACGAACAAATCCTAGTTGCAATGTCTAAATAAAAGTTGATGTCAGCTTTAGGTCACCATCGACGAATTCCACCGTAATACTTATGCATGTGGTTATATAGAACATACACGTCATATACACACAATATTCAATTATTGCACCATCATAACCACCACACATTCCACCATAAAGAAAGCAAAAATTATTTTCTTACCAAATGAAAATGGAAGAACGGAGGAGGTTTCAGAATCCACCACTAATTGAACTCTTAAGCAGCACAAAATCCAAATTTAGAAACTTTTGTTTAATACATTTCTTTTTAATCCTACATGAAGGCAACCACAAATTGCAGAAAAATAAGATAGTCCAGAACTACAAGCCAAATACTCCAAACACTAAGGTAAGTTGCTCATTCTTCATCATCTTCATCTCCATCACCACCAGCAGCCTTCTTGGCTGCGGCCTTTTGGTTCTTTCGCTTGACTCTTCCAGGACGCCCACCACCGAATGGACTAGTGAGAGAGAAGTCAATGTGCTTCTGGGAGTCCACTCTCACCATAAAGGAAGGAACATTCACCACCTGCCTCCCGACTCTGTTATGCAAAGATATTGTGAATCAGAACTGAGCCATCCAAATTCCAGGGCACCAAATAAAAAGTAGGCCTATTACTATACAGAGGAAGACGCTGAAAAAACAAAAATCACCACTACCCTAGGGGTGTTGTGTTTTTTCTGTTCCCAACTAAGGGTGTTGTATATTTGTGCTTCTTTAGTACATTCACAGAGGATTCTGCCTGGTGTAAACAAAAATAGGCATTATTTTCTGATAAATACATAGAGAAATGAATGATCATGCAGCAGACATCACTTTCATGCCATGTCTTGTATGTTATCATAAATTCACTACATTAATACAATTTGCATGGAAATGGTAATCATAGTATAAAGTGCATTTAAAAATGCCTCAGGATTAAAAATAGATTATTGAAACTCTATTTAAAAGAAATAATTGATTGATGAAACATCTTCCATAATATGAAACTTTGATCTAGTTAGACAATGCTACGATAATAAACCTTAGTTCATTGTAGATGGGTTTTGCAGCATTTGTATCTAAACATTGTGTAAAAGCACTTTACAATAAAAATGAGAATAATTCAGGAGGGGATTGTTTTATGCTTGGAAAGCCCGTTCCATGCTCTCTATTATCCCCCTTTTTGGGGTCTCCATGAACCGCTTGAAGATTTTGACCCAAAAAAAATGAAGTGATTGGACCCCAAAATGCTACTCACTTGGTTTCAATTTGTTTTTATGGTTTCGGATTGGCACAAATTTAAGAGAATAAAGAAGACTTTTGAAATTTATGGTCCTAACCAACTAAAGATACGTAGAATATACCAAAATGTCATTTAATCTTATCATTTTAAACATACCATGTGGAAAGGTAGAAGTAGAGAGTTGTCAAAAAATAAAAGAGACGTTCTTTTCTAAGCGGACTAAAAAGAAAATTAAGACAAGCAAGTTGAAATGGAGGGTGTGCTTTTCTAGACAGAATTTCTTTTCGACTTCAAAACAACATTTTTTTTCCTAGACATAACATTTTAGGACTTCTTTTCAGATAAAGATATTCTCCTTTTGAAACTTTAGGACTTCCAAAATGAAAACAGCTCATCAAGAAGATTGACAACAAGTGCCAAATATTAATGTGTCAAGAGAGTGATATTAGTAAATTATGTTCTTCACAAATCCAGCAGATATATATGCACAGCAGCGGAAAAAATTGATAAACAACAAAAATAAAACAAATATAAGCAAGACTGGAATTATTTATTTCCATTTGCCAATAAAGCAACTAGTTGTACCTGATATGCCTTTGCCTGATGAGCACTCTAGCATGATGAATTGACTTAGCCATGCCAGTCTTGAACACAAGTGTTTGGAGACGACGCTCAAGAAAGTTCTCCACGGTGAGTGCCAAAACATAATCAAGCTTGTTTTGGCTCTCATCCAATAATCCATACCTGTTCATCCTCCTCAAGAGAGCTTCACCTTCAAAAATACGGCGTGGATCCTTCTCATCAAGTGTCAGAAGCATTCTAGCAGCATTCCTGATACGGCTCAAAGCATACTGAACTCTCCAAAGCTCCCTCTTGCACCTAAGACCATACTCTCCAACAAGCTTCAATTCTGCATCCAATCGCTCCTTCTCGTAGGGCCTTCGAGGCTTCTTAAAGGTCTTCCCATCTGAATTACATATTCAATTATGTAGGATAGACTTACTTAACATGTGAATATACTACATATAGTCTGAATCTATGAGCTAAGCGAATCAAAGCAAAATTGGAGATACAGACTATAAGACATAAGGACGATTAATGTTAGGTCAAATGCTTATAACAAAAGTGTTCTACTAAAATATCAGCCAATCAATCGACTAATGACTGAATCACACATCAAATGCCATCAGCTAAACAATGCAAAGAATGGTACTCCCTCCATTACGATTTAAGTGGTACACTCCCCTTTTCGGTGCATACCAAAAAAAAAAGTCAACTTTCTGTAATTAGAAACAACTTAACTACAAATTCACTCTTACTCTTAATAAATGATCTGTAGTCACACCAAATGCCTACGGTTCATCATAAGACTACAAATTTGAAAAACCTTCCATTATTCCTTAAAAATTGTATCCAGTCCAATGGTTCCACATAAATGGGGATGGAGGAATCACCTTTTTTTCACTTTAAGATAAATAAGGAGTCTCTCAATACACACAGGAGCCCTGTGATCTCATTCTTAGCCCACTAGTACATAAAAGTATTTAACCGCGCCAAAAAGACGAAAACGAAAAGCCATCCAATTTCAATTACCTTGTGAACCAATAGTCCATACAATTATAACCTTCAAGGTTGTCCATTAATGAAACAAATAAACTTATATAAACTCAGTATCGACAATAATGGGACAAAAGTAGCTAGAAAACTGCAACTTAACAACAAAACCAGACTGTTAGGGCCATAAAAATGACCTCAAATGCTGCACATATTCATATTCCTACGGAATTCTCAATCACAACTACACTTCAATATCAATGAGAGATTACACAACAAGGAGAAAGAAGATGGGATGGTAAGACTCACAGTTGCGATAGAAAGAGACGTGCACCATGTTTGTTCGTCTCCTTCAATGTCGATGGATCGCAGAGAAAGAGAAGAATACTGCTATATACTCATCAAACCCTAATAGGCCTTTAATGGATTCTAAAAAGTTGGGCCCGAACTCTGTTTGTGAACTCAATTTTGACCCAAAATAACTTTTACTGTGTTCTATTCAAACATTGCCATTTGATACCTATAATATAATGAAAAAAAATCATCTAAATCATAAAAATATTTCTATCATGTTTATCAAGTCTTTTATAATTTAAAATAATTAAATACCGTCCCAATAACTAATTTTTAGAATAGATTCGAAGTTAAATAAATTATATACAAGTTTTTTGCCAACTGAAATTGGAAGAGAGGCGAATAAGAACCGGAGAGAGGCGAGCCAGATTTGTCATTATATCCCCATATACATGTGAATCTACATACATATAGTGTATTTAAAATAAATTACATCTAATTTTCACCACATGTATATGAGATATATGTATCTGGACATATATGAATATGGCATATATATATATATATATATATCCGAAGTCCAAGATATAGTAAGACTTGCAATATTGCAAGTTAGTGTGCATCTAACCCCTTATTTGCAAGTTGTTATTCATGGTATTTTATTGTATTATATTATATTGT
>JAABOM020000084.1:994666-1007158 GCA_011800125.2 Solanum clarkiae
AGGCTGCGTACATCCGACCCCCCCTTACCCCGCAATGGGCGGGAGCCTTTGAGGCATTGGGGTAATGTTGTTGTATAATAGAAGTGGGATGAATTTCTGGATATAATATCTCATTAACTTCGGTTGTTCATTTAGAAAGTTATTCAACTTTATTTTATAATCCAAAAGTTATTCAACTTAGAGCTTATTTGAATTGGGTCATTTTATATATCTTTGAAGCGCTTTTTAAGTTTTTGGATAAATTAAAATGCTTATTAGCTATTAATTTTATGCCAAAATGATAAAAATAAAACAAAAATCATAAATTAGAATTTTTAACTTATAAGTCAAAAATAAAAAATTAATCCATATAGTTTCAGTTGAATTTGACAATTGATATACATTTGAGTTGTTTTTAAAAATAAAAAATAAAAAAAAAAAAAACTTTTTGTGAGTAATTTGGAGTAACATTCTCAAATTCTTGAAACACTCTGAATTTTATTTTCATACATTTTTTTTTCCATAGTTCTAACTCTGGAAAAAATGAAAAAACAATTCATGGTCAATCGACTCCTAATAAGCCTATGCTTCGACACTAATTCCTTTAAGTGTTTTTGGCAAAGTAAAACACAAGTAATTGGGCCCATTAGCTCAGTTGGTTAGAGCGTCGTGCTAATAACGCGAAGGTCGCAGGTTCGAGACCTGCATGGGCCATTTCTTTTTCATAATTTTTAATCCCTCGTTTGGAAATTGTTGGGTTCGTGCGAATTATGTGATTGAAGTCCCCTTTTTTCTCTTGTTTAGCTATACTGATGTTAAATAAGATTATTTTAAAAACTATATACTAAAACAGAACACACTACATCCAAATGTAGCTAAATTTTCCGTTTACGTATGCACTTAGTTAAGTAGTTACCTTATTGTATTTTGATATGCCCTCTTTTTCAATTTATGTGTCATTTTTTGATTTTTCGAATCTTGAAATTCGAAAGATATCACAAAAATTAAAATAGATGAAGTATTAACTTTTCTTATTTCTGTTTAAAAAAATAAAGATTTAAGAAGCAAAATTTTAGTTAATTTTAAAGTTCTAAATATTAGGAGTTTTTACTATTACTAATAAGTAATGATTTAGTAGTTATAATTTTAATTAATCTTAAATGTTACTAGAAAAAATAGTTTAATGACAATTATGTGAGAAAAAAAGTAAATACAATTTTGTGTGTTGTAGAGTAGATGAAATGTTCAGTCGATATTTTCTAACATGTTTTTAGTATGTCAGATTGTAGAGGAACAAAATTTGGTATCAATATTGATTGACGGCAATTAGGGATGGCAGCAGGGTTGGGGTGAGGGGGGGAGGGGGAGGGGGTTTAGAGCTAAGCGGAATTGGGTGGGTTTAAAATTGTGTGGGGAGGGGGGTTGAAGTAGCTATTTTTAAAACTAATATAAAGCAGGGCGGGTTGCGGGTCTAAAAAAATAAATAGAATTTTGAAGAAATTAAATCTTTGTAATTAGTAAAAATTGAAGATATAAATTTTTTATATTAAACGTTGACTTTAATTTTATTTTTTCTAAAATTTAAACTAGATATGTCCGGTAATTATTACTTCTTCCGTTCCATTTTATGTGACACCCTTTGACTTGGCACGGTGTTTAAGAAAAAAATGTAAGATTTTTGAAACTTGTGGTCTAAAATCATTCTAAGATATTTGTGTGGTTGAAAATTATTTCATTGAGGGTGTTATTATTATTGTTTTGTTCAATGTTAAGTTGTCAAGAGTCAAGGCTAATGTCGAAATGATCTTATTTTTCAAAACATGCTATAATATTTAGATCCTGTTAATTTGTTGATAATTCTAGTTCTTTGAGTTGTTGTAACGCTCTTCTTCACCTCGTTCAAATCTCACACACTGTATTCGAATGTGAATATTGAAGTTATATCAAAATCTTCTATTTGCACTTTGTTTGTTGACTGGGAACCCCTGTTGTGATAAGTCGATGCTGTTGGTTATTGTTATTCATCGTACTAGGTTGTAGTTGGTTTCAAAGCTTTAAAATGATGCAGCTTTACCACTTCATAATTTAAAAATTAGCTATTCGATGCGAGTCAGTTTTTGCTGAAATAGCTTCAAATGGTGAATACTTGCTGTAAAGAATTCATCTCTGTTTCTGTCTCGGTTAAGCAGTTTTGTCTCTAATTCTATTCTTAGACTTAAGAGTTGAAACGTGTCTCATCCTATTTGAATTTGATACTTTCAATTTTAGTCTGGTCGTTTTTTCTTTGTTTTGTTTGGTTCCACTTTTGTGTTTTGGTTCGCCTGGCTTATTCATGTGCGTTTCGTTTCAAGTATGAATATAAAAGAGATTTATTATTAGTTTCTTTTTGATTACTAATGAGGTCTTAATAAGTTCAATGGCATGTTATAGTCTGCATATTGTATTCGAGTACTGGCTCTTAATTCTTCTGATTTTGACTTCTTGTTGGGTTTGTTTTCCTCTTGTTGTTACCTGGTAGCTGTTAAAGTTCAAGCTTGAGTGTGTCGTTGTTCTGTTGGATTCATTTCTTGGTTTGTTCAAGTGAGGTTACATGAGATTGTTTTAACTAGGAATATAGCAACTTAATGAAGTTGAACTCATTTGGTTTCAATACTTGATAGCATCTTGCATTTTGTGCGTCAATCATGTTTTAACTTTATAAAAGTTGGTATCTTTTACTAATTTCTCTGATTTCCAGTTACATGGTTTCCTTTTGGGTTCTATTTCTTTTCATGCTGTCTTGTATTTCTTAAAACTTCGAGTTTTAGGTTGCAAACAGTTATACGAGTTGATGGATGTTAAGTTCCAGGTTCACTTAGCCTTTTACCCCTGTACATTTGTTTCCTTTGCTTAGCTCTTTTTCTGAGGTTTTTAGTTTGTTTTGGGGCACTGATCAGGTTAGCTATATGATGTTATTATTGTCATTTTGTCTACATTTTCTCTATTTTGGAGTCTCTGTTTCACACGTATTCTGTTATCATAGTCTGATGTTATCATGGTTTGATGTTTTATCTAATAGTTATATGAGTGTTGTTTTCGCACGTACTCTATTTTTGTCTCAAAGTTGCCATAGTCTATATCAAGGCTATTTTCTATCAAATGAACACAATCAGTAATTTTCTTTAGCTCATCCTTGGTCTTAATTTGCTCTTTAGTGTTCAAGCTTAACATGTTACAACTCTCTTTGGTTTGATAATTTCGTGCCTTCAAGTTAAGTTACCGTGAAAATTACTTTGGGTCGTCATAACACTCCTTGGATTCGGTCCTAGTCTAGACTCTTAGTTTCAACCTCTTTTTACTCTCACTATTTTCAATTTTTATTTTTTTTAAAAAATGATCACCGGAGGCTTTGGATTTAGTTAAACTTAAGCATATTCCTCTTGTTTAGGCCTAAGTTTAGTTACTGAAAAGTACCATATTTTGTTTAAATTGCTTCATTGTTTCGATTGATTTTGAAGCTCCATTTCTTTATTTACTTTGGTTATTGTCACACTATTGTTTAATTTGCAAGACCATTACATATAATAATAGATATAATTGATCTTTTTTTTAGGTATTAATTCTTATTTCTTTCTTCTTTGCATGAACTACAATTTTGGATTCTTTTGAACCCCATCTTGTATTTTCTTGGGTCATGGAGATCCAAACTTCCTCCTCTTTAAGTCAGCTCACTCTCTCTTGGCTTTGGAGAACAGTCTACAGGATTAAAGGAAGCCAAATCAGTGAATATACACTGACATACAGAATATATACATTAAGTGTATATCACAGGAAATGTGGACCACAAGCCCATTAGCAGGAGCAGCAGCAGATGGGCAGCAAGGGTGAGCAGGCCCAGTTCATTTTATTTATAAATTGGACAAATTTGAATCTGGACCTGTCAAGCCCAATTTCTATTCCCTCTATTTTTTCTTGTTTTCTTATATTATTTATAATATTTGTTATTATTTGATACTAACTTTAACTTTGTATAACTTCTTTGCTAATTAATCTAATTAATTTTTCCCAATTTGTTTGCCTTTATGTTAATTACTTTTTTTGTTGTTGTTTTCTTAGTGTTAAAATTACTTTCTACAATTTATTTTGATAAAATTCCCTCAAAATGGGTCAAATACTAGTCAATT
Source organism: Solanum clarkiae (assembly GCA_011800125.2). Lineage (NCBI taxonomy): Eukaryota > Viridiplantae > Streptophyta > Magnoliopsida > Solanales > Solanaceae > Solanum > Solanum clarkiae. The sequence goes on from JAABOM020000084.1 coordinate 998,809, forward strand.
TCTTTTTCAAATTAGCTAATTTTCAAACTTAGTCACTTCTTTGCCAATCTTAGTCAACTCCCTTCAACTTAGTCAAATTTTCAAGTTTAGTCAATTTTAAAGTTAGTCAATTTTTCAAATTTAGTCAATTCTTTCACATTTGGTCACATTATTTTAAATTTAGCCAATTTTTTTAAAATTAATCGACTTTATCAAATCTTTTAAAAGTTAGTCAATTTCCTAATCGTCGGTCAACCGCACGTTAGCGGCCATTTTGAGTGATTAAGTTTTTCTAAAAGCAGAAATTGAACCTGAACCCTTCCTTAGGTATTTTTTTTAAAAAAATTTCTGCTAGGTCTTTTTAAATGTTTATTGGTTTTCTAATTATCCTTAAAATTAGGTGGCGACTCTTTCAAATTTCAGAATTTTAGTTTATACTTAAATTAATTAAGTATTAGATTGAATTTTCCGAAAAAAATCAAAAGTTTATTTTTTTTCCGAATTAACACTATTTGTAGAAACATCTAAGTTGATAATGACTTAATCATCAATTTTTTGTAAAGTCTCAGCACCATAATAGAATCCACCACCAGATTGTCTTTCTTGCTCTTGAATTGCTCGTATATTTGCTTCAGAGCTTTCAAAGATCATACTATTTTTCTCTCCATCTAAAACTTGGCCTTCAAGATCAGCTTCTTTATCTATTTGTTCTTCATCTTCATTTGCTTCCGATGTTTGATCTAAGCCAACGATTGGCTTTAATATGGCTGACGATTGATTATAGACTTCAACTTCTGATACATCTCCCTCAATGCTTTCTTGGTAAGAGTCACCACCAGCATATATAGTTTCAGACGATGCTTGTTTAGGATCTACTTCTTTGATTTCTTTGGTAGAAGTTGTCATATCACCAATATGAACAATTTCAGAAGTTTCTTGCTTTATATCAATGATATCACTATCTTGGTTCTTCACGTGATTGACTGCATTATATTCTAAATCCTCGACCCAATCCTTTTCAAAATTGATGGAGTCCATGGCAGCTATTGCTCGAGCCTCAGCTACTAAGCACTTTTCTCATTCTTCTTCTTCTTCTTCAGTAGCTTTATCATTTTGAGCCACATTGCTCTCCTTAGCTCGACAATATCTTTTTATGTATCCTATTTTTCCACACCTTAGAGGTTTTCTACCATAATAGTTCGAAAGTTCTTCCTTCTTTCTAGGTGAATTTGAACCACCTGCAAACCCATTATGCAACATATCTCTTACTTTTTCTTTAAAATTCCTTTTGTTGGCTACAAAAGCATTTCCTTCTCTTCCATTAACAAATAGACTAGCCAACAGTTTGGCTAGTAACTCTTGTGACAACAATTAATTCTCAAATTACTCCAAGGATGGTTTTTGAGCCCATCCTTGAATTGACATCACAAATGAAATATATTCAGGCTTCAAACCATAAATGATAATTTTTCTCATTTGTGCTTTAGAGATAGCCTCCTCCGGATTCAATAAAGATATCTCAAAATATAAGTTTTTAATCTTTAAAAAGTACTCGACGATAGAGAGATTACTTTGATTTGAATTTTGTTAGCCAATTCATTCTCCAAAATTTGTAGACGAGCTTCATTCTTCTTGTTAAGAAAACGATTGAGAGTTTTCCATATTTCATGAGCCGATTTACACCTTATAATATGATCAAATAAATCGAAGGAGATTCTCCTCTTCAGAATGAACTCCGCTTTTGTATTAATCTGCCTTCACTTCTTATAGGCTCTATTCTCCGATCAGTCGACGGACGGACTTGTGTTACTTTCATTAAAAACATCCCACAAATCCTCACCCACAAGGTATGACTCCATACATGTCTTTCATACCTTATAATTGGATTGGTTCAACAATTCTATCCTCAATCCATTAACATAGCCGCTAAAATTCATCTACACAAACTAGTTGAATCAACCACTAATCTGATCTTGAAATAAATCCATAAGCCGATATATGGTTATGGTTATGATACTATGTGGAGAAATATAGAAGAAGAAAAGTATAATCGAAAGACCTTCTGCTAGCCCAAGATCGTTAACTAAGATCGAAAGATTCAACTATAGAAGGGGAAGCTAGAATAGAAAAGGAAGATTTTGAAAAGAGAAACTTTGTTACAGAAGAAGACTCTTTGTTTTTAGGTTGTTTACAAATAACTAAGGTCACCCCTATTTATACTTGTCTAGGGATGGTTCCAGATACTATATGATCTAAACTAGTTTATGGTTTTCTACAAATATCTTCTACAAAATATCTTCAAGAAAATTCTAGTAACTTTGTCTTCTACGTTAAATATCTAGATATTTCTATATGATATTTATCCTAAATACTACACTAGACTATTCTAGACACTAATCTATAACATTCCAAAAAATCATCTTTATTTTTCACACTCTCCCTTAAAGTTTTTTTTTAGAAGCTACCCCAAGCTTGTCACAAAGGAACTTTAATGAAACTTTAGATCTTTCCTAGTGAAGATCTCAATAATTTTCTCCTGACTCCTCTTAGTTCTTCAAATGATAAAGGTTTTCCGTAATCAATTGACCCTGCAAAGAAATAAGAATATGTATAGATAAAATCTCCATTTGTATAGTAGGTTGTCTTGATAATATTTTTACGGGATCTTTTTGAACCATGTGAATTATCTCCTCGGTGAGTTCATAGACTTCCCCTTTCTCTTAACTTTTCGATATTTGTACTATCTGGAGAAGCATCTGAGTCGATAATGACTTGATCATCAAGTTTTTGTGAAGCCTCGACACCATAATAGAATCCACCACCAGATTTTCTTTCTAGCTCTTTAATAGCTTGTTTATTAGCTTTAGAGCTTTCAAAGATCACATCATCTTTCGCTCCATTTACAATTGAAACTTCAATTTCAGCTTCTTCATTATTTTGGTCTTTACTTCTTCATATGCTTCAAGTATTTGTTCTGAGCTAGTGAATGACTTTGCTATGACAAATGATTATCCAGAGGCTTTAACTTCTACTACATCTTCCTCAATGCTTTCTCTGTCTTTATCATCATCGGTATTTTCAGTCATTACTTCATCAGATTTTACTTCTTTGATTTCTTCGATAGAAGCTACCATATCGCCAATATGAACATCTTCGGAAGTTTTTTGTTGTACTCCGATGGTATCAATGTCTTGCTTGTCCACATGATCAATTACATTATATTCTGAATTCTTGATGTAGTCTCTTTCAAAATTGATGTAAGTCATGATATTTGTTACTCGAGTCTCAGGTACTAGACATCTTCCCCAGTCTTCTTCTTCTTCCTCTTTCGTAGCTCTCTCAATTTGAGCTATATTACTCTCCATGACCTACAATATCTTTTTATGTGGCCTATTTCGTCACATCGATAAAATCTAAGAGGCTTCTTATTATAATGGTTAAAAGGCTCTTCCTTCTTTCCAGGTGAGCTTGAACCACCTGCAAACCCATTGTGCAATGTATCTCTTACTTTTTCTTTAAGATTCCTCTTGTTGGCTACAAGAACATTTCCTTCTTCTCCATTAATAAATACACTAGCCAACTGATTGGCTAGTAACTCTTGTGACGACAATAAATTCTCAAATTCCTCCAAAGATGGTTGTTGAGTCCACCCTTGAATTGACGTCACAAATGGAATATATTCAGGCTTCAAACCACGAATGATAATTCTTCTCATTCGTGCTTCAGAGATAGCCTCCTCAATTCAATAAAGATATCTCAAAACATAAATTCGTAAGCTTTAAAAATTACTCGGCTATAGAAAGATTACCTTGAGTGGCATTAGCCAATTCATTCTCCAATATCTGTAGTCGAGCTTCATTCTTCTTCAGATGATCGAGGATCCTCCATATTTCATGAGCTGATTTGCATCTTATAATATGATCAAAAAGTGGTAGGATATTGGCCTCTTCAGGATGAACTCCGCTTTTGCATTAGTCTGGTTCCACTTCTTGTATGCACTGCTATTTTCCTATCTATCATCAAGAGAACTTGTGTTACTTCCATTAACAATATCCCAGCAATCCTCATTCACAAGGTATGACTCCATATATGTCTTCCATACCTTGTAATTGAATTGGTTCAACAATTTCATCCCCAATCCATTAACACGACCGCTTGAATCCATTTAGACAAACCAATTGAATCAACCACCAACCCGATCTTGAAATAAACCTAGAAGCCAACTTATGATTATGACTCTGATACCATGTAGAGAAATGTAGTAGAAGAAAACTATAATCGGAAGACCTTCTGCTAGCTCAAGATCGTTAACTAAAATCGGAAGATTCTACTAAAGAAGTAACTTTCATATAGAGAAGACTCTTTGTTTTTGGCTCTTTTGGTTGCTTATAAATGAGTATGACCATCCCTATTTATAATTATGGAGGGATGGTTCTAGATATCATCCTAGATATTCCACCAAGAAATATCTAGATACTATTTTCTAATATCTAAAAAAATCTAGATTATTCTATAATCTACTACAAAAATATCTTCCTAAAATATCTTATGCCCTATAATATCTAGATTTTTCCTAAACATAAATATTAAAGATATTATTCTACAAGGTTCTAGAATTCTACAAAATATCTAGAATTTTTTATACTTCCAAAAAATCATCTTTATTTTTCACAAAATTAACCTTTTACTTTTTGCTAATTCTCTTCTTGCAACAACAAAGAGGTCAACCAAAGGGTACTCGGTATGTTTGGATGCAAACTGCATGTCTTGGACATCCAAGAAATAAGACATTGTGTCAAGATCAAGTGTATGAAATAGAGTACAAGGCACTGGCCTCAACAATTGGTGAAATCACATGTACCGCATACATTCTGAGAGAAATACATGTGTACTTGTATTTAGGGAATATTTTTTTTTAGATCTCAAAGGGCTGAGTAGAACATACCCCAATTTTTCAGTCGTCATCGTCACTCGCGCAGCGGCAGCTTCAGCTTTCACAAATAATGTAATTGATTGATAATCTTTTAAAGAAAATTTATTTAATCAATTTTGCCAAATTTTATGTTTCTGATATTGATTATTAATTAATTGATTGAATCATTTATTAATTAAAATAATTATGGATTATTAATTAATTTAATACATGGAATTAACTTAATTGAAATTTAAATTTTATGTAGAATTGTTTGAAAGCGAACGGTTCCTTCCGAACAGATATTCCTTTTCCCAGAAGTGTCGTGACTGTTTCGGATAGATGAGACTATTATGAACAGGTATGACCACACTTTTTCATCCCATTTCGTTGGCTATAAAATAGAGAGGATTTCTGTATTTTTTGGACATTAATTTTCTTCCTTCTTTTGTTTATATTTTCATAAAAACAAAGTAGCGTCTTTGTATGATTTTGTTGTTGTCCTTTGAGTTCATCGAAATTATTGAAATTTTAGTTACCGCTACTTCTTTAATATTTATTCCTTTTATCTTGAGAGGAGGAAATAATCTACAACCTTGGGTACAGTGAGAGAAATTTTATTGCTTGTAGACTATTTTACGTGAAGCCCCTCTATTTATTTTTCTTCGGTAATTCAAGAAGACCACAAATGCATAAAAATAAAACATACAAACGATTATTTTCTTATTGCTTTTGAGATATGTGAGAGAATTAAAATTCACAAAACAACCATAGTAATATTACACAACGACTTAATTAAAGTAGAATCACTACTTTGAAGCATGCTCCTTTGCTATTTGCTCGAAAAGGCCTCCATCGTACACAGCTCTTACGGTTTCTTTCGTCAATACGTTATTCTTATTTTTGCCTAAATCATATAAAGACTTCCAATCTACAAAAGCATTTGCCCTACACATATAAAACATTGAGTTAAATTTTTTTTTAAAATAATAAGGAAAACAATCTCACCAAAAATGATTGCACTTCTGATCCATTGCTAGATATGTAATATTTCACTATAAATATTAAATCTTCAAATTTTTTGAAATAAAAATTTATTTATTTATAAACTACATAAGAAGTCATAATAATTAATAATTAGAAATATTTAAAAGATCTATGAAAAATTTACAAACAAAGATAGATTTTTTTAAATCTCGAAATCCAAAAAGTATCACATAAATTAAAACGAATGGAGTATATTTAGATTGTTTTTATAAAATCATATTACCCTCTAATATGGATTAAGAGTTACCAATATAAATTTAACATAACATATGATAAGTAATTAAATGGTTTTATAGTAAGTCACCAATTAGTTAAATTTGTGGAGATCCCTGAGAGAAATAATCAAAAGTGTCGTTAATGAAAATAGATTTTTTTTTCCCATCATAAATTAATAAGAAATTTGTGTTATACAACATAATTTTTTTTAATTTATTTCTGTCGAACCAACATCTTTGAAAAAATACATAGCGACAAACAGACACATAAATATTATTAAAATTGGGAGGAAGGAAGTAATAACTAAGAGAGAGAGGATACCATCCATAGTAGTCCTTTGGTTGTCTGTTGGCCTTGAGCAATTGTTTGACTTCATTGTAGGTTAAGGAATCTGCATTTTGATTTGCATGCTTCTTAAATATCTCTTCAAACTTCTCTGCCACAAACCTTCAACAGTAGAAACCAATCCAGGGAAGTCAATTAAAAGAGCATAAATGGTAAGGGTAATTTTACTCCCTCCGTCTATCTTGTCTTCTGTTAACTTGGCATAGGGGTTAAGAAATAGTAATTGCTATGGATAATTTTATCAAATTATCCGTTGAATATAATAAATACAATGTTTTGAAAAAAAGTAACACAAAAATGATTATAATTAATAATAAGGGTAAATTAGAAACTAAGTGTAAAATTATCTTAAAGTGAACAAATATTGTTCGAGATTCTAAAATAGTATAGAGAATAAGTAAAGATGTATGAAAATTGATTAATTTTTACTCTAATGTTATATATCTATTACATAAAATTTGAATTTAATTATTTACAAGATAATGATGAATTTACCTCCCTTGAGAATCATAGGTACCAGAATCACTGCCATGCATGGCATATTTGATATTTTCTACCACAATGGGGAAGAGTAGAGACGGGCATTTTCCCTGTTACACGTACACGAAAAATTAAGAAATAGCATATACATTATTTTCGAATGAGTTCTATACATTAGTACTAATCATATTCAAACGTGACTTACTTTTGATCCACTTTCAATGTTTGAAAAATATTCATGTCAAATCACTTTAAGAAACTTAGTAAAAAGGAAGTACTCATTTTACTTGGATTAAATAATAAAAAAGAGATTTTCATTTTACATGTTTATTTTTGACAATTTTATCGTTTTCGTTCCGTACATAAGCGTCACTCTGATTTTATCTCACACCTACCAACCAACATGTCACCCTCAATCATACTTCCAAACTTTGTCACGGAATTGACGTTCGCGCACCATAATTATTAAATCGCCAACTCTTTTATTTGCATTAAAATAACTAAAATTTAAACACTATAACAAGAAAGAGGTGTACATAAATCGGCTTAATTTGAAAATTTTTAAATATTTAATTAAATTATTTGTATCAGATCTATAAATATATAAATTAAATCAAATTAATAAAACTCGAATTTTTAACTTTGAATTTTTTTCGAGCTTTTTGAGTTACTGGTGTATCAAATATTTCTCTATTCCTATGAAAATATAATTATCCAGGGGTGTTTCTTAAAAAAACACAAAATATGATATTAGTGATGCCGCTAAAATATTCAACAAAAATAAAATAATGTAATCATGTGAAACAAATATTGCAAATAAATATATTATAAATGATCATAATTAAAAGTGTTAAATCATGCTAAAATAAGTTTAACAAGTTAAATACTAAAAAAAATATTAAAATTAAGTTATGAATTTTTAAACCAATGAAAATTAAGAACAAAATATTCGACAATATTATCATTCTTCATGTTGAAATGAATTTTTTTTTTGCCAGCATTACTATTGATTTGATTTTGATTTGAGCTTTAGTAGAGTTTAATATCTATAGCCTATAATCTTTAGTAGATCATTCAAAATTCTAGGTTAAACTTGAAATAATATCTTAAAAAGTATAAGAAATATTTATAAATGATATCAAAGTGGATACTATTATTATATATAAAATAAAATTTAAAAATGATATATATAACATCGGTTTAGTTTGGTCTAGCTCGTGTTAACTTTTTAAAGTTAAAACCAAACCAACTAAGTATAGTTGATTTTTTTAAATACTAAATCAATTCAGACCAAACCATTAGTCAATTTATTTTTGGTGTCTTCACTTTATCATATTTTGTGTTTTTCTTAAAAAAAAACATCCTAGATTT
>JAABOM020000084.1:1012858-1041116 GCA_011800125.2 Solanum clarkiae
ATATTTAAATAAAGAATTATTTTGATGTTTGCATGCAGGTTTGACTCATATATTTTTATTGGGATTATTACTCTCATCTATATTTCGTACTTTTCGCTTTACATATTCGGTACGTATTTCATACTGACCCCCTTCCTTCGGGGACTGTGTTTCATGCCTGCAGGTACTGATGTGCAAGCTTGAGAGCCACCTTCTTAGGATCTCTGTCTACCGTTGGAGTGCTCCCTTTGCCTCAGGAGCAGACTTTTAGTATATACATGTATATTTATTTTCTGTATTTTGCATTTAGGTATATTCGAGGGTATGACGGGGCCCTGTCCCATCCTATGATTTAGTTCATATGTATAGAGATTTGTGGATACATGTGGGTGTGGGATATTGCATGTGGAATGACTATGTGTGTATGATACGTTTGTTGGGCGGCTCTACCGCAGCGGTGACCTTGTCGGCCCGCATATGTATGTGTATGGATATTTGTTGTATGCTGGGGTACCGTTTGCAGGTGTGGTTAGTCAGTAAAACAGAGAAAACTCTGTCGAAATTTCGGTAGATTCCTTAGCTATTATAGATGGAAATCTGATTTAGTATTTATCTGGGTGCCCAATCGGCACTAATCACAGTCCTTGGGTTGAGTCGTGACACAAAAGACATAATCATAATACATAAGTGAAGTAGCAATAATCATAAGGCTTGTATACTAAAAATAATGTGCTAAAAACTGATAAGTGAAACTTAGTTCTTAGCTTAGGGAGTTTCTTTAACTGACAACCACCACTATGAGATTCATGGTGATAGAACGTCTTGCCCATGCTGCCAGAGTCATCCCGTACTTTGCCGGGATAGGAGACGAATAACTAGGGGAGTGGATCCATCCCAAAACTGGATCATCTCAGTGGCTAAAGAGGAAGGTACTGTAGTACAATCCTATCCTGTGCTGGCTACATAGTTTATGAGTTTGAGTAATTTATTCTATTCTCACCCATATGGGTGCTCAATACTACTCCTAAAATACTTTATATAGCTCATACTCATATGATCATAAATTCTTGAAATCTGGCCTTCTTATGAACTTAGCCCAGCTTGCTACTTAGCTTTCTCAACTAAAATCTTTAACTTTACTATAACTGCTAACTTTATGTACTTTCAATCATGCTAGATTACTTAACTAAAATGAAAAAACAATTTTCAAGAAAATCATTCTTTAATATATAAGAATGATTCAAGAAAGGAATTCTTTAACTAGTCTTGAGCTATAAGCTTTACGGGTGTTCATGAAACCCACATGAATTCACAAGAAGTCATTTATAACTTTAAAATCTTGGAATCAATACTTTCATAACAATTAAAGAATCAAGAGTCATCATCATTCCATCAAGAATCTATGCATACGTAGGGAAATTTACTAAACTTTATAAGGTTTTCATGAAATTAAGCTAAACCAAGACTTAAAACTTCTGGGATAAAAACTGGGTTATACTTTTCTAAAAATATTCTAAAAATAATGATTTTAGAGTGACCTTACATACCTTGGAAGGAATTCTTGAATAATTTGAAAAATCCTTAAGCCCTACTACCAATTTTTGAATTCTTGAGCTTAAGTTTCTTGAGAGGGTTTGCTTGTTTGAACGTAAGAATGAAAAATAATACGTTTTTGAACTCAATTCTTATCAAAAATTGACTTAGTTTAGGATATGGGGTATGGGAAAAGTCAAAATTACCTCTCCCCTTTAAAAACGAAATCTGCCCAGCTCCTATACTAGTGCGCGATGCTCACTAGTGCTTTTTAGCACTTTTCGCGAATTTTTGTATTTCGTCAAATTTCGAAGGAAAATCAAAGTGTGGTTCTGCGTCCACTCCGCGTCGCGGAAGGGGCGCAGAAACTCCAATGTTTTAAGGTCATTTGGATAAAAATAATTCGCTTTTTTTGAGTTTTTGCCGAGTCGAGATCATTTTTCGACTCGATTTTTCGCAGTCATTTCAAATTCGGTCTCGGATTTACAAATGGAGTAAGGGAAGACACATTACACGTAAGGTCAATTCTAGGGGTACTTTCATCATTTCATGAGATGTTACACAACTCTTCATCCAAATCGCTCAAATCATCAATATTTTCCTCAGCATCATAGAGTGAATCAGACTCAGAAAGTGGATTATCTACACCTACTCTAGGGGACTGCTCTTCATTTAAATCACTACCATCATTTTCAAGGACATCAAACGGTTGAGATGAAGACACATCAGCCCTATCTTTTAGATGTGGGGGTGAGGACAAACCAGCAGATTCATTGGCTGGGGAAGACACATCAGCAAATTCTTTGAGTGGGGAACACAATCAACCCTCTCATTGGGTGGGGAGGATACATCATCAGTAAAAGGAAGAAGTAAAGTTGGTTCACAATAACAAGTAGATTTATTTGATGTACCATAAATACATCAATAAAGTTCCCACCATTCAGATTATTAAAAGAATCTAACACATCCGAATCAGAATTTAATATGTAATAATCACCCTTTTTATTGACTTTACATCCAAATGATTCAACTTTATCAAAATCTAATTCTAGTGCTAATTTATGAAACAACATTATATGCAATTCATCAACATCTATATCAATCTTTTCATCATCAGTGACACCATTGACATACCTTCACTCAGGATCTAATACAAAACGACCTCCATAGTGCATTTGAATTGTCACTATTGTTAAAGCCATTTGGTTTTCATATCTGTAAAAGTTAAGGAAAATATATAATTTATTACTAATTTTACAGGTGTATGAAAATAATGTCAAATACCCAAGACAAATGTTAAAAAAATGACTTTCGGTCAATTATGAAAAAATCCTAGCAAGTAATTGAATTCACCAAATATGCCATTGAAGTCAAAATCAATGCATAACCCAGCTATATAAGTAGCATTAGACACTAAGCAAAGGAAAATTCTCAAAAATTTTGAAAAAACAATCATGCCGATTAGAGATTCTATAACGCTACATTTTTCGATATAAACAATCAAAAACACAAATAATTTACATATATACCCTTTCAACACGACGACGATTTAAAGCTTTTTTTGAGGATGATGACGGACCAACTTCTCCGATCGTTGGAGAAATCGAAGAAGAAAGGTTGGAGATGTTTGGAAAAGTAGAAGGGGCTACAAGAAATGAATTGAGAAGCTGAAGTAATATGCCTTTTTTATTTTATTTTATTATGTGGTTGCTTAGTCATTAAAAGTTAATGACGTGTACGCGTTTGTGCAACACACATGGATGCCATGTCTAAATTTGTGTTTAAAATGTAGCGTTTGATATGGGTAGAGAGGTTTAGATGACAAAGGGCGGAGTAGAAGGGTCTAGAATACAAATGCTTACAAGTACAAGGGCTCAGATGACCATTTCGCCAACTAAAAAAATAGCAAATAATAACACTTAGGGGTCGTTTGGTACAAAAATGAATAATACAGGGATTAGTAATGCAAGGATTAGTTATGCAGAAATTAGTAATGTTGGGATTATTTTTTATTGCGTGTTTGGTTTATTATTTTTCACTTAATTTTGTGTTTGATTTAAAATTGTTTAAAAAATTTCTTTCCAATTATACCCTTGAACTATTATAAGATTTTTTATTTCACGTAATTAGATAAAAAAATTTATTGTTTTATATTATGTAATTATGAATCCACAAATAAATAAAATTTATAAGCTAATTTATTTAAATAAATTTACTAAGACAAAATTACAAATATAAAATTTATAAGCAAATTTATTTAAATAAATTTAATAGTACAAAATTACAAATATAAAACATAAAATCAACAACAACATACCCAGTATAATCCCACAAGTGGGGTCTGGAGAGGGTATATTGTACGCAGACCTTACCGCTACTTCATGGAAGTAGAGAGGCTGTTTCCTAAATAAAACATAAAATCAAGAAAATAAAAAAGTTAGAGGAATATTTTTATTTTTACATATTTAATCTCATGTATTAAATAGAATGAATTAGCTAATACCTCCAAATAGAAGGCATTAGCTAATACCATATAGGGATACCATATAGGGTGTATTAACTAATCCATGGATTAGTTATACATAGACCCAAAATTCATATCAAATACAATATTAAATAATTCTCATGATTAAGCTACCAATATCTCCTACCAAACATCGTATTAGTTTACTACTTTTCTTAAAAACAAAATCTAAACTAGAAACTAGAGAAGATATTTATCTGGTGAAGGAAAAATCAATATCTGGTCCCTATTTGTAAAACGAGCGCGAGTGAATGTCCACCTCTTTTGTTCTTCTGAAATTAAAAACCCTATTTTCTTTTTCTTTCTGAAATTAAACCCGCGTTTTCTCAACATCATTTGCCGGCGACCCTCAAAGTAAAAACTCCTAAATAAAAAAAACCGTCTCTCAAATCCTGGGCAATCATTATCCGGCGAGGCGAAATCGAAAACCGAATGAGAAACTCTGGTAAGTGTTTAGCATTATGCTGGACGTAGACGAAGAAGAAAATGTTCTGTGATCGTTGAAAATCCTCATTATTTTTTATTTGTATTTGAATTTTAGTTTGTATTACAGTACAGTAGCATTTGAACAACAACCCTAGTTGATTGTTAGTCTCTTGCTATCTTTTAACTTTTGCTTTTTGAAAAAGAAGAATTTACTTGATCATGTAAAGGCTTTATTGTTATTTTAATACATTTCATAATTTTTTACCCTAGTCAAAAGCCTAGATATTAGGTGTTTGCTGGATATTCCGTTGCAGATTAATTTGTGAACTTGGTGGGTATGTTTAATTTGAAAATTTTGATGCATGAAGTTAAAAGTAACTGATCACTAGTTCATATACTTTGAATGGTTTAGATCGTAGAAAGGTTACCAGGGAAATTTCACTTATTTGTGGTTGACTGAGAAACATAGATTTCTTTCCATTAGTTGTGTCTATATATTCCTATATCAAGAACAACAAAACATACCCAATAAAAGACACTCGGAAGTACAGCAATATCTGGTATAAAGAAGAAGAAAATATAACACCTAATAAGAGAAACAGAGCAAAGCCCATAAGAAAAGAGTGTGGACAACAATAAAATAGTGCAATACACAATAAACAAATGATGATAGACATTAGAAACTAGAACTACAAGAATATGGCTAGTACCACGGCCGACAACAACATACTTGAACCCTCGAAAGCAAGACAACACTCCATTACCTACTAACCTTCTATCGTAATGTGCGACGCCCTCCTTTATCCAGAAACATAAAATATGTTGGCAGCTATTTATCTCATGTTATAATTTATTGGTTTTGAAGGTGGAGTAATGCATGTGTGGACTATGGTTGGAGTTTCTTCTTATTTATGAATGTTGATGCACTAATGGTTGTAGGTGAACTGATGCTTTCTCTTCATCCATTACTAAACTAACCAACATGCATAAAGAGCAATCATGGTTGACACTCAGACAGTAAGATGAGTTACTTGAGATGAATAGAAGATGCTATCAAAGTAATTCTTTGTCCTCTGTTAGCTCCTACTTATGTCTCTGTAGTCAATGATTCGACATTATCAAAAGTACTTGATCATCATTACCGAAATAGTATGCACTTGACGCAGACAATGTCTATCCCAAGTGTCGTGTAATTTGGGGGGTTGATTTTCTGTGTATGGTCAGCTATCTGAAGTCGTCTTGGACCTGCCTTTGGTCCGTTCTAGTCTGTTGACTTCACCTTGATCTTATTGAGCGTCTTCTACCCTCTTCTAAGTTGCTTTGGTTACAAAGTACAAGTTCGAGTTTGTAGAGATGAGGATTTTCACCATAAATGGTCTTAGATTAAAAGGGTTTTGTACCACTCCATTCGGAGTCCACTGCATTCTGGATCATAATCCATTTTATTTGTTGGTCTCTTGATAGATTACTTGTACATATTAAATGAAATTTTTAATACAATTACAGAGTTTAGCTAAAGTTACTGGGTTATGCCAAACTCGAAGTTTTAATGGTGGCTCTGCTCCTAACCCCATTATAACAATTATCTTGTTAGCTTTAGTTTTTAAAATATCTTTAGTCAATAATTATTAATCTTAACCTATTTTCTCAAGTATCTCAACTTCTTGTGTTTATAGAAACTTAATGTTTACGATTTATTCTGTTTTTATAGTAATTCACAGATATCCATTAGTTTTAGTTTCTAAAATGACATTAGTAAATAGTTGTTAAACTAATCCATTTTCTCAAAATCTCAGTTTCTTGTGGCTAAGCACTTCTTACTTTTGCAGGCTCAACGCACCTAGATCCTTGAGGAATCTCCCTTGTATTTCAGGTATATAGTTTTTCATAACGAGTTATGTGCATCTTAGTACTTTTCTTTTATTGTACTATATATTTTTCTAATTTTAATCTTTATGTACCTTCCAAGGTTATGGCACCAAATAAGAGACGGAAGAAACTTGTTGATAATGGACTTGATGAAGCCTACTTAATCGAGATGCAAAAGTTTTTGGATTATGCATTTGGAAGAACAGAAGAACTATATGAAATACGATGTCCATGTGTCAAATGTTGCTACACAACTTTAGGAACACGTGAAATAATTGAGTCACATTTGAAGGTGTATGGAATGATTCAAAATTATACGTTAGGGGTGTCTGGAAATGATTCACCTGGTGCTTTAGGGGAGGGACGAGGCCAAGAGCAAGAGGTTAGATCAAAGTGCTCTTTAGGGATATCTGGAAATGATGTGGGATCCTTCTATCAAAATTCTTTTTGCTCTGGTCAAAGTATGCCAACACCTTCTAATAGTACAAGTTCAGATGCTACCATATCTGATTATTCTGGTGAAAGTATGCCATCTCATCCTAATGGTACAAAATCAGATCCTACCACATCTGTTGGTCAAGGAACGCAAACAACAAATACAAACCCCTTGGTTCATGACAAAGAGGAAATGCAAATGGATAAAAACCCCTTGGTTCATGACAAAGAGCAAATGCAAATGGATACTCCATCACCTACTTCTAGCGATCAAATTATGCAACACACTCAAATTGCTGAAACAAGTATGATCTTGCAATTCTACTGTCTTAACAATTTGCATGACTGAATTATAATGCTAAAGTTTTTACTAACATGAATTCAAGTGTGAAGTTGGAAAGAATATATGGTATAATCATAAATGTATGTATTTGGCTTTTATATTATTTGTACAACATTTCAGACATTTCTAAATTGTATGCAAATGTAGGTTCATGTACTACTGGAAAGGTAAGAAGAGGTCGAGGACGGAACAAGTGCCAAGAAGTTGCATCACTTCAAGCTGGCCAGAAGTTGAAAGTAACATTTTATAATAATCGAACTGTTGGAAGGAATAGCAATCTATTTTCCAGGCACTTGGGAAAATTAGTTCGTGACCGTAGCATGTGTCCATTAGGAGTATCATCGTGGGATGGTATTGAGGAAGAAAAGTTAAATCACATGTGGGCAGCTGTAAAGGTAACACGTGTCCAGTTTGCTTATGGCTGTTTGCTAACCTGAAAAAGACCTTTTACTTATGTGGACAACATAATTGTCAGTTTTTAGGTTTATGTTAGCCAAACTGGCATAATAGATGTGATGGTGTCATGGAGTAGGTACAGAGCTTTATTCAGAAAGCTTTGAGTACTTTATATTATGGTAGAGCAGAGTGTGCAATTGATCTTGATCTGGACCTCTTTAAATTCGTACTGGGATTCTTGTTTGTGGCATTGTACTGGTTGCTATGTGCAAAAAAAAAAAAAAAAAAAAAAAAAGAAACTAATATTCCTTACTTGGTATCAATGTGCAACTATTAGATACACTAAACAAGAACTCACCATTTCTCTTTAAATAATTTCCTTGTTGTGTCGCCTTCTAGCTGGTTAAAGCAGCTTTACCTCCTACCCGTTTTGCTTTAATAGTTACAGTTTCTTTAGGAAGCAGATCAAGTATACTGTTTTTCTTTCTCATCTCAGAAAAAGAGGCGTATGACAAGGACCTGATGAATTATCTTATTGCCCATATTTTTGGTTCAGTCACCTTCCTAAACTATTTGTGCTTGAAGCAGCTGCCTCCTTAATATAGAGCAGGAAGCCCAAAAATGGAATATAAATGGATTTTCTTGTGTGGGAAGTAACTGGGCATGATAATTTACAGTAGAGATTATTATAAGTGAAAAAGGGATGTCTAATAGTTTTATCCCTGAAAAGATTCTTTTTTTGTAATTTTTGCAAATAAAGGTTCACCTATTCATTTTGGTTTTTTCTAATCTGGTGTCAGGAAAACAGATATCTGCTACTGATTTACTCTAATCTGATTCTTGGTTTAATGTATAGATAAATTCTAAAAAAATTGCCAAGTAGGAGAAAACTGGACTCTTCGCTAGGTGGCACATTGGAATTGTGCATATTGCAAGTATCATATATGACACTAGTCTACATATGATG
Source organism: Solanum clarkiae (assembly GCA_011800125.2). Classification (NCBI taxonomy): domain Eukaryota; kingdom Viridiplantae; phylum Streptophyta; class Magnoliopsida; order Solanales; family Solanaceae; genus Solanum; species Solanum clarkiae. The sequence goes on from JAABOM020000084.1 coordinate 1,021,331, forward strand.
TATGTTGAACCTGTGCGTGAAACAGCGGGGGATCGTCTGTTGTGAGCATCAATTACTTTTGTAATTTCATCATACTTGGTGATTTCATTAGACTAAGAAGCATTTAAATACTTTGGTGATTTTCATCTTACTAAGAACTATTATTCTTAGTACAACACAGATCTCTGCAGTTCTGTTTTCATATGCAGCAATATTTTTGTGTACTGTATACAACAATTATTATATGTATATGTCTTATTTGTTTGGTAAAATATTTTCTTGATCTTAACTTAAAAAATTTGATATTTTGTAGGATAAATTTGAGAGTGATGATATGGATATTCATCGCGGTCACATCTTGGGATGGATGAAAGAACTATGGAATAAATGGAGAGGACAATTACATGCTAAGTATGTGAAAGGTAAGCCAATCCAAGAGGTTCTTAAGAATACGCCAAAGGGTGTAGACAAGAAACAATGGAAGTGGTTGGTAAAAGAGCATTTTTCTTCGGAAACATTTCAGGTTTGACATAATACCTAGTGATGCAGTTTCATTGTCATGCTATGGTCTTTTAATTGAGATTTTTATTTATGATATTTAAATTTAATGTTGTTCCTCAAATATAGGCAAGAAGCAACAGAAACTCCGCAAACAGAGCTAAGTTGAAGATGCCTCATCATATCGGTAGCAAGCCTATTAGAGAGATTATTTATCAAATGGTGCTTGTCATAAAATCTCCTCTCTTTGTTTTTTTTGTTTTTTTCTTTTTTCTGAAATATAGAGAGGTGTTATTTGACATGTTGACTCTTACATTTGAAGGGCGGGAAAAATGGCAACCCACCTGATTTGGCAACTATTTTCTTTGAGACGCGCAAGAAGGATAACAAGCTTGTCGAATCTGAGGCAGTTGAAAAACATGTGTGTTTCATTAATTGGACATGGTTTATTGAACAATGAAAGGTTACTTTTAGTTATTATGGTTCTGACAGAGATCTCTCTATATATTTGTAGGCTCAACTCCAAGAATTGGTTCAGTCTGAACCATCTCTTCCTAGCATAGAGATAGTGGAACAATGCTTTGGACCTCAAACTCGTAGCCATGTATTTGGCTTTGGGGGTGGAGTGAAAGCGAAAGACTTGAAAGGTAGACCTCATTCGAAGGCTGAATTACTATCTGAGTTGCGTTCAATGCGAGAGGAAAACCAATCTTTGAAAAGTGGCACTTCCTCAAAGGTTGAATTACTTTCTGAGTTACATTCAACACAAGAGGAAAACCAATCTTTGATGGATCGCTTGTCTGCTGTAGAAAATGAGGTGAAAGAACTGAAGAAGCTAAAAGAATTGTTTTTTGCTCAAAACCCTCATATCCAGCCTCCAACATTATCTACTTCAGGAAAATGACAATTTGATGAACATTCCAAGTTTGTAACATATTAGCAATTGCCTTCGGGGAAAGGCGACATGCTAACTGCAGATCGTCTCTAACTAGTCTTATAGCGTATCGCTTCTCTTTCCTGCATGATGTATCATACGGGATTTGCAATTTTGTGGTTATCTGACAAGTAGTTTGGGATGAAGAAAATAATATTTGTAAAAGATTCCCTATTGTGCTCCATAAATTTATCATATCAAATATAGGTTTCCTTATGTATATAGCAATAACAATAACGCATGGGGAGGAAAAATAACAAATCCTTTTCCTACCAAATATAGGATTCCAATATGGTAATCATAGCTGGTGATGGATTTACTTGTCAAACTAATATAAATAAATCTTAGGACCTATCAAGGGTTTCAATCCTAAGCTAATATTGTCTACTTGATTTCTCACTTCAAGTGTTGCAATATGTTGCCCGCAAACTTCGTGTCCCGTAGCTGCTCATCTAGTTCATCCGTCGAAGTTAAGCCAATTTCCAAACAAGAAAAATTGATCAATATTCCCCCCGTTGTCTATACCTATTCTTCCTGTATACCCTATCTAAGCATTCACTTTAATTTTAACATTCAAAAACAATTCTGGTACAGGCGACCCATTGATCTAGAATCCGTGCTCGCACACAGCATCCAACAAGATTCAACTCAATCGTCCCAAGTCATTCTTCATCTTTCTGATGTCATGCTCCATGAGAGACTTGATCACGCTATGTCAAATATGCTTGGCGACGAGTTTGAAGATCAACGTTACTCTATAATTGAACGTACAACTCAACAGTTAGCAAGAATCATGACTATAGTAAAGTCTAATTATAAATGTCGTCGTAAGGTGTTGGGGGTACGTGTGAATGTAACACTAGTGATTGATCATATTTGTGATGGCAGAATTTTGTTCGCATCAGAAGAATTATCCAATGGGATGGTGCCTGCCTGTAAATCATCAATATAGTTGCTAAAGAAGATCCAAGTTGATGAAAGAAATATCAATATTGAGTGTATGATTTGTCTAAATGAGTTGGGGAAGGAGAGTGAAGTATTGTGCATGCCTTGCTTACATATATTCCACGGGGAGTGTATTACCAAGTGGTTAGGAAAAAGTCACTATTGCCCTCTTTGCCGCTTTGAGATGCCAACGGAGCAACACTAAAGTCTCGACACAATTTTGTAGATATCGGACTATTCGGAGATTATTTACTTCCTCTTCCTCTCTTTATTTTTACATTCATTATTTCAAAAATAGATTTTTCACTTTTATTTATCATTCTTGATATATCAAGAAAAGGCAATGATTAATTTTCCTATTTTACTTTTAGTATTAATAATTTATTTATTAAGATCTAATATTAAAAAATTAATTTATAGAGATAAAGTAATAAAATAATCATATCAGTCATTATATATATTTTTTAAATATATGTTCCAAGCCTCAATATGAAAAATAAAAATTAAAAGAAAAAATAATTTAATTAGTGAAGTTGGTCTTCTTCCATGTTCATGTTGCATATTTCTTATCAAGATCCACACGTGGAAGAGCAAAGGTTAAAATTTGGAGATGAATAATTTTTTCAATCAGCGTGTAATTATAATTTTCATTTAATCAAACTAGTATATGTACTCCCGCATTTCGTGGATAATAAAAAATATCTTCAAATGTTTGTTCTAATTTTTTTAACTTATGAAATAATTTATAATTTTTATGTTAAAGTTCATAATCATAAGATAAAAAGACATGTCATTACTTTTTAAGAATGTTTTATTTAAATTCAAATATTTCAAATTATAATTTTAATATCAAGTTTAATTGTAATAGTACAAATAATTTCCATAGAGTTATTACTAAATGAATTTATCTTAATTAAAATATGTATATAGATGACCGTTATTCTTTTAGGGGTGGTTTGATTTGAATATAAGTTGCGATGAGATAAGTTATGTTGGGATTAGTAATGATGGGATAAGCTATGCTGAGATTATTTCATATTGGGTGTGTGATTTTTTGCATAAATTTTAAGAATATATTATTTGTTTACAATAATACCCTTCACCTTATTAGTTTGTTATGCATTTTCTTTTCTTGCTTTAGTTATTCAATTTTCATTTTTGAAATAAACCTTTCATCTTATATAGTTTAAATATTCTTATGTGCGCATGATATGCATTTAAAAATAAAACTTTCGTCTTACTAAATTTTAAAATACAACTTCTATTTTTAAGTTTGTTAAAGTAAAAAAAAATAAAAATATAAAAAAAATAAGAATTAGTCAATATTTATATTTGTAATTTTTTAATAGAAAAATATGAAGAAATATTATAAAAATATAGGAGTGAAGGTTATAAATATTATTATATATTGTATTAAAAATAATGTAAAATACATATAAATATTCAAGATGAGATATAAAAAAAGGTTTAAAAGGATACCTTTGTCATTTATCCTTTTTATCCCAAGAAAGTTATCCCAGGATTAATAAACCCACAAGAAGAGGGATAATTTATCCCGATACTATTTATTAGTCCCGGGATAAGTTATCCCGAGTTTGCCAACCAAACATCAATTTAAGTTCCACTATATTTTTATCCTGGGATTAAATGCATTAATCCTTCACACCAAAAAACCCGTTAGTAGTGATTGTAATAAAGTAAATACAAATACTGAAATATGTCTTTACCTTTTTTTAGTTGCCATTTTTATTTTTGATAACCAATTTGATCAAATTTCAAAGTTAACTTATATTATTATTTTCTATATTTAAATAAAAACTTGAATATTTATAAAAATGTAAAAGGTATTTTAAAATATTTTTTTTTTTTGCATATTAAAAGGTATTATAAAAATATAGAAGGCATTATAATTTTTCTTGATCTTGAAGATTTGACAAACGAACTAACATATTATTTAAAAATAATAAAAAAATTATTGATAATCACAACATTTAAAATTGTAATATATATTTAAAATATAATTTATTATTGAAACTTTTCACACAAATGAGACATATTTTATGAAATTCACATAAAACATATTATAAATCCTAATTTTAATGAACAAATTAAAATATTTATAATATATTTTAAAATATGCTTTCATAAAAAATTAACCTATGATAATTTAAATAAGCTCTCTGTATTTAGTATGAATATAAATGTCACGCTCCGAGCCTACACCCTAGACGTGGTCGGCACTCGGAAACCATTTCTGGTCTCAATCGAACCACTTGGCCTGCCTACTTACTCAGTGAAAGAGTCATAATAGTGGAAAAAGAAAGCCATAAAAGCAATAAGACGATCTAAAACTGTCTGCATAAGCTGAATACGAAACTTTTAAGCATTGTCTGAATGAACTTGAACTGAACTACTTATACATGGTCCATAGAACCTCTAATAAATTGTCTGAAAGGGCTATTGAGACAGGCCCCAAGTAGCCAGAACTTAAAGAAAAACTGAAATGAAATAACACGAACATAGAAGACTAGGACTGAGAAGAGGCCTCACCAATAATTGATAGTTGTCAGGTTCTCAACGAAGCGGCTGCTGAGGAACTCTGTCACCTGCGTCTGCATCATAAAATGATGCAAGTCCTAAAGATGTCAGTACGTGAAATGTACGATATGTAAGATGATCAAAATAGTTAAACATTATATAGTAAATACTTCTTAGAAACATAATCATGAATCATAATCAATTAGCAATGATCATAAAGGATAGTATACTGAAAATAACATGCTGAAAAAAATAATATGCTGGAAATAGTAAGTAAAACATAATTTTCTTAGCTTGGGGAGTTTCTCTAACTGACAACTACCACTATGAGCTTCGTGGTGATACAACATCTAGCCCACGCTGCCAGAGTCGTCCCGTACTTTGCCGAGGTAGGGGATGAGTAACTAGGGGAGTGGATGCATCTCAAAATTGGGTCATCTCAGTGGCTAATGAGGAAGGTACTGCTGTACTATCCTATCCTATGCTGGCTACATAGTTTATGGGCTTGAGTAGTTTATTCTACTCTCATCTATATCGCTGCTCAATACTACTCCCAAAATATTTTATACTACTCATACTTATAGATCATGAAATTCTTAAATTTGGCTTTCTTGGGGACTTACCCCGCTTACTAATTTGCTTTCTCAACTGGAATCTTTAACTTTAAGAAACTAATATCATAAGATACTTCAAATTATGCTAGATTATTCAACTAAAATGCCAAGAAAGTCTTCAAGAAATCATTCTTTAACTTGGTTCCAACTAAGCTTTTCTCTTCTTGAGGTAATACCAAGATTTTCAAGAAACCTTATCACATATGAATCTTGATCATAAATAATTATCAATTTGATAATAATTTTTTAAATGGGATCATACAGGGACCAAAAATTTGTAATATTTTTCAATAATTTATGCATACGTAAAGAAACTGTATTAAATTCCCACATACTTTTTCATGAACGTAATTTCAACCAAACTTGAAACTTTAGGATGAAAACTAGATTATACTTTTCTAAAATATTCTAAAATAATGATTTAATTGTGGCCTTACATACCTTGAAATGAGTTTTTTGGAAAGATTGCAAGAATCTCTAAGCCTTACTACCGAATCTTGAAGTCCTGAGCGTAAGTTCTTGGAAGGGTTTGATTACTTGAACGAATGAATGAAAATAATACGTTTCTGAACTCCATTTGTATTAAAACCCGACTTAGTTTAGGATATGGGGCATGGGAAAAATTAGATTTATCCCTCCCTTTTAAAAAACTGAAACTGCCCCTTCTACTACACTAGTGCGCGACGCACACTAGTGTGTTTTAGCATACTTTCGCGAATTTTTGACTTTTCGAGATTTTCCAGAGAGTTTCCAAGTGCGGTTCCGCGTCTACTCCATATCGCGGAAGGGGCACGGAAATCCCACTGTTTTGATCTCACTTGGACAAAAATAATTCACATTTTTTCAAGTTTTTATCGAGTCGAGGCCATTTTTCGACTCGATTTCTCGCACTAATCGCAAATCCGGTCTCGAATTTGCAAACGGAGCAAGGGAAGATACGTTATGCACAAGGTCAAGTCTAGGGGTATTTTTGTTATTTCATGAGGGCGTTACAATATCTACCCCTTGAGATCATTCATCCTCGAAAAATAACGATACGTACAAATTAGCTCAAAACAAATGATTCTCGAACTTAACAAACATAATTCTTCAAGGTGAAATATGAAAGTTACCTTCAAGGTCCTCATTTAGGCCAACAAACAAGTGTGGATACTTGGACTTCATGTCTGCTTCTGCTGCCCATGTAGCTTCTTCCATGAATTGGTTCCTCCATAGGACCTTCACCGAAGCAATCTCCTTGGTCCTCAATTTACGAACTTGCCGATCTAATATATGCACCGGAACCTCTTCATAAGATAAGTTGTCCTTAATCCCAACGCTTTCAACCGGGACCACTAAAGAGGGATCTCCCAAGCACTTCTTAAGCATGGAGATATGAAATACTAGATGTATAGCCCTCAACTCCGCTGGTAGCTCTAGTTCGTAAGCAACACTGCCCACTCTTCTTAGAATCTGATAAGGCCCAATATATCATGGGCTGAGCTTCCCCTTCTTCCCGAATCTCATAACTCCCTTCATTGGAGATACCTTCAAGTATACCCAATCTCCTATCTCAAATTCCAAATCTCTTCTTCTAACATCTGTGTAAGACTTTTGTCTACTCTGAGCTGTCTTAAGCCTCTCTTGAATAACCTTTACTTTTTTCATAGCCTGATAGACTAGATCAGGTCCTATCAGTCCTGCCTCACCAACTTCAAACCATCCTATGGGTGATCTATACATTCTCCCATAAAGAGCTTTGCATGGTGCCATCTGTATGCTGGCCTGAAAGCTGTTATCATAGGAGAACTTAATCAAAGGTAAATAATCATCTCAATTGCCTTTAAAGTCTATCACACAAGCTCTCAGCATGTCTTCCAAGGTCTTTATAGTTCCCGCTGTTTGCCCATCTGTCTGTGGATGGAAGGTTGTGCTAAGATTCACATTTGTACCAAAACCCTTCTAAAAGGACTTCCAAAATTGTGATGTAAACTGAGCTCCTCTGTCTGAAATGATGGATATAGGGACGCCATTCAGCCTAACAATTTCCTTAAGATAGAGTCTGGCATAACCCTCAGTTATATCAGTCATCTTGACAGGTAGGAAGTGAGCTGACTTGGTCATTCTGTCTACTATGAACCATATCGAATCATGATATCTATGGGATCGAGTTAAGCCTGTTACAAAGTCTATATTAATCATCTCCCATTTCCATTTCAGAATCTCTATGTTCTGGGCTACGCCACAAGGCCTTTGGTGCTCAACCTTAACTTGCTGGTAATTTAGGCATCTAGACATGAACTCTGCAATGTCCTTCTTCATACCACCAACCAATAGACTTCTCGCAAGTCCCTATACATCTTTGTTGCACCAGGGTGGATAGAGTATCTGGCATTATAAGCCTCAGCCAAGATCCTGCCTCTAAGGCCGTCAAAACTTGGCACACATAACCTTCCTTGGTATCTCAGGACACCATATCCCCCTTTTGAGAACACTAATACTTTCTGCTTCTGAACATCCTCTTTCAATTGGAGGAGGATGAGATCCCTGTCTTGTTTTTCTTTCACTTCTACCATTAAAGATGACTCTGACCCATTTCTGAAGAAGATCCTACCTTCGTTAGAATCTTCAACGGGTTAGTCTGTGAACCTCCATAGCTAATTCTTTCTTTTCAGCCTCAACATGGGTTATGCTCCCCATGGTTACCTTGCTGAGAGCATCAACAACCACATTGGCCTTACCCAGATGATAGAGGATACTCATATCATAGTCTTTCAGCAGCTCCAACCACCTCCTTTGTCTCAAATTCAGCTCCTTCTAGTCAAACACATACTATAAACTCTTGTGGTCTGTGAATACATCTATGTGCCCACCATATAGATAGTGTCTCCACATATTCAAAGCAACACCATCGCAGCAAGATCCAGATCGTGAGTTGGGTAATTCTTCTCATGAATCTTAAGCTGTCTGGAGGCATATACTATTACCTTGCCTCTCTGCATTAATACACAGCCTCAGCCAACTATGGAAGCATAGCAATAAACCACAAAATCATCAACTCCATCTGGTAGGGATAAGACTGGTGCTGTAGTCAACCTAGTCTTCAACTCTTGCAAACTCTTCTCATAAGTTTCTGACCATTCGAACTTAGTCTTCTTCTGAGTCAGCTTAGTCAAGGGTGCTGAAAAGAAGAAAACCCCTCTACAAATCGTCTGTAGTAGCCCATCAAGCCCAAGAAACTCCTTATGTCTGTGGGAGTTGTGGGCCTTGGCTAATTCTTTACTGACTCAATCTTTTGGGAATCAACTTGATACCCTCACCGGACACAATGTGCCCTAGAAATGCCATAGACTCCAACCAGAACTCACACTTAGAAAACTTAGCATATAGCTGCTAATCCTTAAGTGTCTGAAGGATAACTCTAAGATAGTCTGCATGCTCCTCCTTACTACGGGAGTAGATCAGGATGTCATCTATGAATATAATAACGAATATGTCTAGGTACGGCCCCAACACCCTATTCATAAGGTCCATGAAAGCTGATGGTGCATTTGTTAGCCCGAAGGACATGACTAAAAATTCATAATAGCCATATCGGGTTCTAAAAGTTGTCTTAGGGATATCTTTTTCTCTAACTTTAAGCTGATGATGCCCAGATCTAAGATCTATCTTGGAAAAGCAGGTAGCACCCTGAAGTTGGTCGAATAAGTCATTGATTCTGGGAAGAGGATACTTGTTCTTAATGGTGACCTTGTTCAACTGACGGTAATCTATGCACATCCGTAGAGAACCATCCTTCTTACGCATGAAAAGAACTGGAGCACCCCAAGGTGAAACGCTTGGTCTAATGAAACCCTTATCTAAAAAATCTTTCAGCTGTATCTTTAACTATTTTAGCTCCGAAGGAGCCATACAGTATGGAGGAATAGATATAGGCTGAGTATCTGGAAGAGTGTCTATCCCAAAGTCTATCTCCCTAACAAGAGGGACTCTGGGAAGATCCTCAGGAAAGACTTCTAGGAATTCATTCACAACGAGAATAGACTAAAGAGATGGTACATTGGCATGAGAATCCTGAACTCTGACTAGGTGATATAAATAGCCCTTGGAGATTAACTTTCTAGCTTTGAGATAAGAGACAAATTGACCCTTAGGAACTACTGAGCCACCCCTCCACTCCAAGACTGGTTCATTAGGAAACTAGAACTTGACTGCTCTGGTTCTGCAATCTATGGAGGAATACCCAGCATGAAGCCAATCCATGCCTAGGATGATATTAAACTCTACCATATCTAACTCCACCAAATAAGTTACAATAGTCTTATGATAAATAGAGATTGGACAGCCCTTATAAATTCTTTGGGCTAAAATAGACTCTCTAGTAGGAGTAGAAACACTGAAAGCCTCGAGTAAGCATTTTGAACTGACCCTAAACGTCACAGCTACATACGGGGTAACAAATGATAATGTGACCCCTGGGTCTAATAATGCATAGACATCATGAGTAAAGATTTTGAGCATACCCATAACCACATCTGGTGAGTTCTCCTGCTCCTGTCTGGTGCCCATGGAATACAAGCAATTTGTTCCCTCGCTTGTCCCTACTATAATACCCCTGTGAGGTGGCTTACCCTATGGTGCTGAAGAGACTGTCAGTGATCTGGTGTCCCTCACATTCTGCTTCCCCATAGGAAAAACCTTCAAGAAATTCCCCACCTGACCACATTTGAAACAACCATTCGTGCCCAGAAGGCACTCTTCGGGGTGAGACTTACCACACTTACCATAAGTAGGATAATGGTTTGATGGAGCTATGCTACCCTGTGACTGGCTGCCTGGGAACCTGCGGTGCTGTGGTCCCTACTCATTCCTGACTCTTGGTGCAGGTGCACTAGAGGATGAAGGTGCTGGTCCGGCCACCTTAGGCTGAAAAGATAAGTGACCTCCACCTCCAGTCCCTCTCTTACCTGACTCCTGGCCTGATGTCTTCGCCCTCTTACCCCTATAATCCTCCCTATCTTGCATCTTCTCCTCCTCCACTTGTTGCACTACGTCATCAATCGAGCTATATCCATATCTCCAATCAACATCACATTCTTGCCCTCTCTCTTAGTCATTTGAGAGAGCCTGGACACAAAAAAATCCATCCTAGTCCTCATATCTGCCACCATAGCTAGAGCGTAATGGGACAGCTGAGTAAACTTGAGGTTGTATTCCTGAATTCTTATATTCTCCTACTTCAAGTTTAGAAACTCTCTTACCTTAGCCTGCCTTGTCTCTTTGGGAAAGTACTGTCCCAAAAAGGCCTTCTCAAACACTGCCCAAGTAATTGTGGGGCACCCCTTCTGCCTTACTCCCTTTCCACTGGTCAAACCAGAGTCTTGCTACCCCCTTGAGCTGGTAGGTAGCCAACTTAGGCCGCTCAGTTTCAGCTATCTGCATCACCTGAAATACCTTCTGAAGCTCCTCAATGAAGTTCTCATGATCCTCCTTCACGTCAGACCCCGTGAACTCTGGTGGGTTCATTCTCAGAAATTCTCTAACTCGGGCGATATCCGCCCCCTCATTCCTACCATCTCCCTGGTGACCTCCCTAGTTAGTGACCGCCTAAGCCAAAGTCTGGATTGCCTGGCGAAGCTCAGCAATAGAAATGTCTACTTTCTCCACAGGCACAGCTGGGCCTCTGAGTTCCTCAGAAATTCTGCCAGGCTGCTTTGCATTTCTTCTGGTTAGGCGTCCTCTTCCCCTGACTGGTCCGTTAGCTCTGCGGGGAGGCATGATCTAAAAAACACGGTGTGAGCGCACGAGTTAGAAAGTGACTTTCACAGAGATATAATCTGAAGCACGAGACAAAGAATGACAAGTAATGATGACACTTCCTAATGCTCTGTAGCCTCCTTATTATAGATGTGGCGCACTTCACACCCATAATACGGACTCTACTAGACACGGTTTTGTAGACTCCCTAGGACTCTTGAACCTCGCTCTGATACCAAGTTTGTCACGTCCCGAGCCTACAACCTGGACATGGACGACACTCGAAAATCATTTCTGGTCCCAAGCGAACCACTTGGCCTGCCTACTTACTCAGCGGAAGACTCATAATAGTGGAAAAAGAAATCCATAAAAGTAATAAGATGATCTAAAACTATTTGCATAAGCTAAATATGAAACTTCTAAGCATTGTCTGAATGAACTAGAACTGAACTACTTATACGTTATCCATGGAACCTCTAATAAACTGTCTAAAAGGGACACTGAGACAGGCCTTAAGTAGCTAGAACTTAAAGAAAAAATTGAAATGAAACAACATGAACATAGAAGCCTCGGACTGAGAAGAGGCTTCACCAATAACTGATAGCTTTCAGGTTCTCAAAGAAGCAGCTGCTAAGGAACTCTGTCACCTATGTTTGCATCATAAAACGATGCAGATCCTAAGGACATTAGTACGTGGAATGTACGGTATATAAGATGGCCAAAATAGTTAAATATTATATAGTAAATACTTCTTAGAAACATAATCATGAATAATAATCAATTAGCAATTATCATAAAGGCTGGTATACTGAAAATAACATGCTAAAAAAAAATAATATGCTGAAAATAGTAAGTAAAACATAATTTTCTTAGCTTGCGGAGTTTCTCTAACCGACAACCACCACTATGAGCTTCGTGGTGATACAGTGTCTTGCCCACACTGCCAGAGCCATCCCGTACTTTGCCGGGGTAGGGGACGAGTAACTAGGGGAGTGGATCCATCCCAAAACTGGGTCATCTCAGTGGCTAATAAGGAAGGTACTATGATTCGATCTTATCCTATGCTGGATACATAGTTTATGGGCTTGAGTAATTTACTTTACTCTTACTCATATCTGTGCTCAATACTACTCCCAAAACATTTTATACTACTCATACTCAAATGAAATTCTGAAATTTGGCTTTCTTTGGGACTTACCCCGGTAACTAATTTGCTTTCTCGACTGGAATCTTTAACTTTAAGAAACTAATATTATTCAGACACTTCAAATGATGCAAGATTATTCAACTAAAATGCTAAGAAAGTCTTCAAGGAATCATTCTTTAACTTGGTTCCAACTAAGCTTTTCTCTTCTTGAAGTAATACCAAGATTTTCAAGAAACCTCATCGCATATGAATCTTGATCATAAATAACTATCAATTTGATGACAATTCTTTAAATGGGATCATATAGGGACCAAGACTTTATAATATTTTTCAATAATTTATGCATACGTAAAGAAACTGTACTAAATTCTCACATACTTTTTCATGAACGTAATTTCAACCAAACTTGAAACTTTAGGATGAAAACTAGGTTATACTTTTCTAAAATATTCTAAAATAATGATTTTACTGTGGCGTTACATACCTTGGAATGAGTTTCTTGGAAAGATTACAAGAATCTCTAAGCCCTACTACTGAATTTTAAAGTCATGAGCGTAAGTTCTTGGAAGGGTTTGATTACTTGAACGTATGAATGAAAATAATAGGTTTATGAACTCAATTCGTATTAAAAATTGACTTAGTTTAGGATATGAGGCGTAAAAAAAAGTCAGATTTACCCCTCCCTTTTAAAAAAACGAAATTGCCCCTTCTACTGCACTAGTGCACGACGCGCACTAGTGTGTTTTAGCATACTTTTGCCAATTTTGAACTTTTCGGGATTTTTCAAAAAAATTTCAAGTGCGGTTCCGCATCCAGTCTGCGCCGCGGAAGGGCTACAGAAACCCCACTGTCACTTGGATAAAAATAATTCACGTTTTTTCGTATTTTTATTGAGTCGAGACCATTTTCTGACTCGATTTCTTGCACTGATCGCAAATCCAGTCTCAAATTTGCAAATGGAGCGAAGGAAGATACATTACACGCAAGGTCAAGTCTATGAATATTTTTGTCATTTCACAGGGTATTACAATAAATATTAAGAAAACTAAAAAAATACAAATATTATATTGAACTTTACGTCCTCTATTGATTACTCCTACCATTCTCAATTGTGTAGTGGTCCCATTTTAATATATTTGTTACCACCTCTGTCCCGTATAAGGACATTTTTTATTTTACACCGTTATTAAGAAATTATTAATATATTAATAGACTTTATTATTTTTCTCTTCATTTGTATCAATGTACATTAAATTGAATTAGAAAAATCATTAATGCACTAACTAATGATGGAATAAAATGAAAAAAATAATTAATTTTATCATAATTTAACAAATACCCTTATAAATGAGACAACTATATACAGAAAAATATCCTTATAATGGGACGGAGGTAGTATTTTATTTAGTAAAAATAAATACTCACTTATCTTGAGAACAAAAAAGTAACGTGAATATTGATATAAAAGTTAATTTGATATGACTATTCAATATGAAAAGTCTAGACAAAATTTCTTCACATTTCCAAATGAAAACATTTCTTCAGACTTCCACATCTAGAGTTGTAGACATTTGTTTACATTTGCACAACTTCCATTTTTTTTCATAAATCTTTGGCCACCAAACCATAACTTCCGTTTCCTTCAGCTACGGATTGTACTTTTCTTCCACGTTCAGGGATCGTCGCGGTGTCTGCTCTTCTATCAATGGTGAGTAAGAATTTCTTTAACTTCTGTACTTTCCTTGAGTTGACTGTTCGTTTCACAGGTGTATCTCTAATTCCGGTGGACTGAAAAGTAAAGATTCATGGTTATACATGCCGTCCAGTGCATGTAGGTGCGCCTTACTCTATTTCGGAAAAGACATGCATGCAAATCTGCGCTGCTAACATTTGTATACCGGTGGACTGAAGAGTAAACACCACGACCCTGTCCTAACATTTTTATTCTTCTTTAATGTCAAGAAGAGTCCAAACACTTCTCTTCCACCTCTAGTAACAAAGATCTGTGCTGCTTTTTTTTTCATTTTTTTCCAACTTGAACATGCAACTAAAAATATAATCTGAAAAGAAAAATTCTTCATGCAAGTTATGACAAATGGTTATTGAATTTCACATTTGATTAGAGTTGTATTCAGATCTAGTAACTTTTCTTCTATCACTTTTTGATATGTGAAAAGGTGCAGTAATTTTCTTTCACAATATTTTTAATTCTTAAATTTGATCATACTTTTCAGAACATAGATGGAAGAGTTTTAGCATAAATATTTCAAGATGTAATTTTTTAATTTCTCCTTAAGCTCTGTTTTGCTTGGATCCTACTCTCTTTGTGATGATCAAGTGATATGTGATATTTATTATATTATTTAATCAATAAATTAATACATGCATATTATAAATTTATGTTTGTGCAATTTCTGTTCTTTAGTTGGTGATGAAAAAAATTCTTTTATGTTTGTCTCATTTTATGCTATTTGCAATATTCTGTGTTTGAACATGTTTATTTGAGTGATGTATTCTAGCTTCGACTTCTTTTTATTTTTTTGTGTAGATCATTGAAAATACTATTTAATTCTTGATGTTATCTTTCTAAAATATGTTATTTGCAGACGTAGAAGTTCCACTTACTTGTGTCAATATTGATAGCCTTGTTTGCCCTTCAGCATTATGGCACCCACAGGGTTGGATTTTTGTTTGCACCTGTTGTGATAACATGGCTTATGTGTATCAAAATAATGATTGAACTATTCATTCTTTATATTGTGGCATGCTTACTCATAATCCTGTATGTGAACATTCATGAAAGTTCGAACACTACCATCTTGGTTGATAGTCTGTACATCACCGTACTTAACAGCTTCTCCAATAACATCTACAACAACATTACAGACATAAATAAAGATAAAATACATTATTACTGAAGTCGAATAAAGAAGTAAAAAAAAATTATTACCAAATAGTTCTAAGTTGTCAAATTCTTGTTGATTTGTAACTTGTGCATAGGGCTTAAATTTAAAGATAGATATGGTGAAATCAGGATCTACTGTCTCCCAATGATGATCTTCTTTGTAAACATTAACTTAAATTTGTGGTCCTTGATCCTTAATTTCATAGTATTTAGACAAACCACAAAATTTTTAATGATGTACAATTTCATTTCCTTGATTTTGTTGGCGAACTCAGAGAGCAGAGATCTGCCAGATCCCCCTACATATAAAATTAGCAAAATATGTATCATTGTAATTTTTGAAATATAAATATAAAATAGATTAGAAGCAAGTGTTGAGTTTTTAAATTTACCTTTTCATCCATCAGAATAACCTCGAGAGAAAAAGGACAATTAAGTTGATTGTAATCCGTATTTTCCCAAAGCTTGATGGCACAAACTTTTAACTTCCAGTACATTAACTTGTTGATTTCGCTAATGAAATCAGTAGTAGATGCCATTATATTTTTATGTGAAAAAAGCAAAGAAGTGAGAAATAAAAGAAACACAATAAGAATATACCCGATCAATAGATATGAATACTATATATAATTGTGGTTGAAATTCTCCATTCTAATGGAAGTTTTGAGATAACTTCCTTAATCGCGGAAGAGGAAGATAACGTGAGTATAAATTGAAACCGAAATAGCAGTTTCCGTGGAGTGTGAAAACGTGTGTAATTAGTGGGAATGTGATTTAGAGACTTGCTAAGAATTTTTTTTAGTGATTAGTAGTATTTAGCGTTAAAAAATTAATAATTATTCACAAATAAAAGAATCCTAAATGTGCTTGGATTTTTACTTAAAAGAATCCTAAACGTGCATGTTTAATATTTTAATTTTTTGCTCTAGCAATTAATATGTGCATGTTTAAAATTTTAATTTTTTGCTTTAACAATTAATGTTAAAAATCTAAATTTTTTCTTTGTTATCAGGATTTTTTTTAAAAAAATATCTAATTGTATTAATTGTGTCACACCACGGAAGGGTACCCTAGACGTGACTGGCACCTGGAGACTATTGCTAGTCCCCAAGCGGATCACCTAGTCTCATTGCCTTTGTTCAGTCAATTTAATAGCGGAAGAAAACAGTATAATAATAACAATAGTAATCTAACTGTGGGCTCAAGCTATCAACTCAATCTATCATAGATGAAATAAGACATCAAAAGAAAGTCTCAATGTAAAGAAAGAAGAAGGAAAGAACCCCTAACATCAACCATCAACATCTATGTCTATGAAGCCTCAATACTACTGTTTGAGATGGTACCATGATAGGCCATGACTACCAAAAATCAAGTAAAAGACTATCAAGCTAAGAAAAAGTAAACATCCTCCGAATGCAGGGGAGGACTCACCACTGTCTGAAATCCCAAAAAGTTCTAAACCTCAACGATTGGGTTGCTGAAGTCCTCTGTCTACAGAATCTGCATCATAAAATAATGCAGCGCCAAAGAGGCGTTAGTACGTGGAATGTACTGAATGTTAAACGGCTAAAGTAAATGGAACCATGTAACAATCACTCATCAATCACTCATCCTCATCTCAGAGTAAAGGACAAGACTCTATCACCACAATATCCATCAAAACACCAAACAACCACATCACATCGAAGTTCTATCACTATGAAATCTACTTGGGAGTTTCTATAACTGATAACCACTAGCTATGAGCCAGTAGTGATACAACTATAACGACCCCAAAAAGTACCTGAAAATGTGACTCGAAAGTACCCGCAATTGTAATTTTTATATATCTAAAAATTCGTTCATTATTTTAAAAATACAACTTTGTATTCTTGTTTAGGGGGTCAAGTTGAGTGGGAAATGGGTCTAACCCGAATTCTAGAGCAATCGTATTAAAATTCAAAAATCGCAAAGAACGCTATTTAGGAGGGTTAACTTTGAAGGGGCATATCTTTTAGCATACAAATAACAACGTGGCCCATGACCTACCAAATTAAAGTCCTTTGAATTAGCTTTCCAACGTACTTTGTTTTAACTCATTCTGAGTTCGAATGAAGGATTTATGTCCATTTTCGTAGAACTCGTTTGTGTAGAAGATGCAGATTCCAATGGCTATCAGGCGACGCAGACCATTGTTATTTTGGCCCTATTTTTTTGATTTCGGTCCAAGACTTTCAAGTCTTGGGCTTAAGGGTTCCCATATGTGTGTTTAATTATACTTAGCCTTATTTCACCCTCATATCATCCTTAACATTCCCCAATATCTTCTCAAACACTTAGACTCATATTTCATCCTAAATTCAAATCCCAAACTCAAGACCAATCTTAAGGATTACATCAAGGATATCATTCAAGCTTCAAGTCTCCATTTCCAATCTTCTTCAAGGGCTCTCCAAAGTCAAGGTATGTGGTGTTGAACCATTGGGGCCTTTCACCCATAGTGCTAAACTTCCTTTTTACAAATATTGCATGATTTAAAGTTGATTTTACATGTGGGTCTTATATATTGAGAAATTTACTGCACAATGATTTTAGTTCATGAAAGTATGATTGTTTTAGCATGTTTTGATTTCTAAATCTTGGATCTAATATTGGATATGATGAGGGGTTTTAATGTGAATGTCTTGGGGGTGTTGCAAGGTGTTGATTCATAGTTTTATTACAGATTTTCTTGCATGATTTCATCTCTAGATTGCATGGCTTTTTACCCCCATTACACACCCTCCAAGTGTTTGATAAAATGTCTGGCTAGGGTTACTTAAGGAATTGAAGGTCCAATGCATGTCTTATGAGGTGAATAGTGTTAGGATGATTATATGGTGTTGAAATAATGATGGAATGATGATGAAATAATAGTATGCATATGATGTATAATGATAAAAGGAAGTGAAGGTACATGATAACTTTATGATGATAAGAGTATGATATTCGTGAGTTGATTTCATTGAAGGTAGCAATAGTGATGAAATTAACCAAGGTTAGGGGTTAGTACCTCATTAAACCAAAGTGAGGGGTTGGTACCTCATTAACCAAAGTGAGGGGTTGGTACCTTATTAACCAAAGTGAGGGGTTGGTACCTCATTAACCAAAGTGAGGGGCTGGTACCTCATTAACCAAAGTGAGGGACCGGTACCTCATTGAACCAAAGTGAGGGGTTGGTACCTCATTAACCCAAATGAGGGGTTGGTACCTACACCAATATATGATAGTCTATTCTCACACATATGATATGTACTATGCAAGCATGAGTTACTTAAGCATGTTTTACTTATGCATTTAACATACATGCCATTTTGCTATACTTTACCTATTGTCTATTGTATGCATTTTGACTATGAAGTCTATGTATTGTTGCATTGCATCCCACATACTTAGTACATTCCAAAATATAACACATACTCTACGCCTACATGATATCACTATGTAGGAACCGAAGCCACCCTTGAGCATCTCCACCCACGTGGCTAGTACGGTTTCACTCAAGCTTGTTGGTGATCCTCCATTCAGGGGATGTTGGTCTATGTTTCTTATGTTATGTATTGATTCCTTCTTCTTATCGCTATTTTGACCATGAGGGTGAGCCCGGTTGCTTTATCTTAGCCCTCGCTAAGTATTTATGTTTAGAGGTGTTGTTGGACATGTTATGTATTCTGTTTGAGCTTTCACTCATCTATATTATTTAAGTATTAAACTCTCTCTCTCTCCCTTAGTCCCATTTACCCTTATTCATTTTTCTTATGATGTTTATATTGCTTCCGCGACCAAGGATGTGTAATGATACACTATGAAGCTTATTTGGGGTTTCTTCAGGTTCTCTATTCACCAATCACGTCTAAGCTCTAGGCTTGGGTCGTGACAACAATGAAGAGATATCATTGCCACATCCATCTAATACCTTGCCAGGGTAAAGTACGAGTATGTTAGGGATCCCAAAGAAGTCTGTCAAGTCCTCTGCGGTACAAAGGAAACATCCGCTTTCACGGTTCAATCCTCTCCTACGCTGGCCACGTAGTTAATCAGTACAAGTGGGACTCACTCTTACCTATTTAGGTGCTAATACTCCTCCTAGGACTCAATATGCTCATAAGTCTATCCAACCATTAAGAACTTCCATCCTTTAACCCCTACAGGCAAGCACACCTACCTCATCTCATCATCTATTAACTCAAAGGGGAAAGGCCATCCTTTCAAAGTAAGAAATAATTATTCATTTAACTTCAACTCTATTTTCAGCCATTACAGTCATCAATACCCTCACCTCAGGACTCATACTCATTCAAACATCATATTCAGATAATCAAGGCTCTAGATCTCCCCCTAAGTTCATTATCTAAGTCTTTACAGAGAGAATTTATAAGGATCAAATCATAATCTCATAATAATGCATGTATACATTAAACTTTAAACATGATGATCATCAATTTAGGATATGAAATACAATTTAAATT
>JAABOM020000084.1:1058778-1078343 GCA_011800125.2 Solanum clarkiae
GGCCCAGGTAACCTATCGAGGGGTTGGTACCTTGGTCGCCTAGATGGGATGGTGGTAGGCCTGGGTAACCTTGTTGGGGTTGGTACCCATCAACCTTGAGGGGGGTTTGTACTCTGTCAACCTCAGTGGGAGATTTGTACTTCATCAACCTCATGAAGAGGTTTGTACCTCATACGCCTATCCAAAGGGGTGGTAGGCCCTGACTATACACAATGGTCACTCTTTACACTCGTATTTATGATCTATATAAGCATGACTTTACTCCAAGCATCATTCATACATGCCATGTTGTTAGTATGCTATTCATTGCTTATGATTATGCATTTTGTCTGTGATACCTACCTCTTGTTGTGCTGCATCCCACATACTTAGTACATCCAAACATACTAATGCATACTTTGTGCCTGCATGATGTCACCATGTAGGAACCGGTGTATCACTTGATCATCCTCCTCCACGTGGCTAGTACGACTTCTATCAAGCTTGTTGGTGAGTTCTCCATTTCGTAGACGTTACTTATGATCTATTGCTATGTATTAAGACTTTCTCTCTTGACTTATGTATTGACTATGAGGATAACCGGTTGCTTTGTCTTGGCCCTGTCTCTTATCTATGTAGTAGAGGTGTTGTTGGACATGTTATGTATCCATGGTATGAGCTTAACTTTATTGACTCTTGATATTTATGTTATGGAAGTTTATCTTTAGTCCCAGTTTTCCTTTTTTTCTATATTTATCTCTTATTGTCATTCTAATTGCTTCCGCGACCAAGAATATGTAATAATATGCTATGAGGCTTTTTTGGGGTTCCTTCGGGTTCCCCATTCGCCGGTCACGTCTAGGCCCTAGGCTTGAGTCGTGACAGTAATAATATTTCTTCTTGATATTTTGATGTATTTCTTAATATGAAAACCAATGCCTATTTATAGGCACAAAGTTTGTTAGGTGTACAATTATTTTAACATTGTACAGCTAATAGGTAAGTATGAATACACAATATTTTTAATATTATACAACTAGTAGGTAAGTGTTAGGTAAGTATGAATACACAATGTTTTCCACATTGTACAACTTAGGAGGTAAGTGTGCACATGGATATACATATTACATATATTTTCAACACTCCCCCTTGAATATCCATGTAATAAAAATGTATATAGTTGTTTGTAATACGCATAACATGCTGCCTTGTTAAAAACCTTACCAGGTAAAACCCTGTGGGACAAAAAATTTGGTTAAGGGAAAAAGAGTGCACTGCGTATTTACTCCCCCTGATGAAAACATCACTTAATATCTTTAAGATGACACATTCTAATTTTGTATCTCATTTTCTCAATGGTGGAGGTTGGCAATGCCTTGGTAAATATATCTGCTAGATTATCACTTGAACGAATTTGTTGAATGTCTATTTCTTTATTTATTTGAAGATCATGAGTGAAAAAGAATTTTGGTGAAATATATTTTGTTCGGTCTCCTTTTATGAAGCCACCTTTCAGTTGAGCTGTGCACGTGGCATTGTCTTCAAATGTGATTGTGGGTACTTCGACATCATTTTTCGGTCCATACTTCTCTTGGATGGAATGTATCATTGATCTCAACCACACACATTCTCTACTTGCTTCATGAGTTGCTATTATTTCAGTATGATTTGAAGAAGTAGCAAATATAGACTCCCTTGTAGATCGCGATGATATAGCAGTTCCTCCGTATGTAAATAAATAACCTGTTTGCGATTGGGCTTTATGTGGATCTGATAAATGACTTGCATCTGCATAACCAACAAGATTTGCACAGCCTTTGTTAGTATAAAACAAACTCATGCCAATTGTACCTTTCAGGTATCACAAAATATGCTTGATACCGTTTCAATGCCTTCGCGTTGAGGAAGAATTATACTTTGATAGCAAATTAAAAGAAAATGTTATATCAGGTCTATTTGAATTAGCAAGATACATAAGTTCTCCAAATAACACTGAGATATGGTACTTCAGGACCAAGGAATTCTTCATCCTCTTCTGGAGGACGAGATGGATCTTTATTCGCTTCAAGTGATCTAACAACCATTGGAGTATTTAATGGATGTGCTTTATCAATACAGAACCATTTTAAGATTTTTCCAGTATGGACATATTGATGAACAAAAATCTCATCTGCTAAATGTTCAATTTGCAGAGTTAGACAAAGTTTTGTCTTTCCGAGATCTTTCATCTCAAATTTTTTCTTTAAATATTCAATTATCTTTTGGACCTCTTTAGGAGTTTCGATGAGATTTATATTATCAACATAAATGAGTATTACTCTAATCTCATTTTCTTAATCAAAATACATGGACAAATGATATCATTTATATATCCTTTATTTATCAAGTACTCACTTAGGCGATTATACCACATCCGCCCTGATTGCTTTAGACCATATAATCTTGCAATTTTATTAAGAACATTTCTCGAGAATTATTACATGCTTCAGGCAATTTAAGCCATTCTGGAATTTTCATGTAAATTTCACTATCAAGTGAACCATAAAGGTAAGTTGTAACTGCATCCATTAGATATATTTCAAGATTTTCATGTATATCCAAACTGATGAGATATGAAAACGTTATCCCATCCGTAACAGGTGAATATGTTTCTTTATAGTTGACACCAGGTCTTTGAGAGAAGCCTTGTGCAACAAGGCGTGCTTTGTATCTTACAATTTTATTTCTCTCATTTTGCTTTTGCACAAAAATTCATTTATAATCAACTAGTTTTACACCATCAGGAGTTTGGACTATAGATCCAAATACCTCACGTTTAGAAAGTGAATTCAACTCAGATTGAATTGCCTCTTTCCATTTTGGCCAATCATATCTCCATCAACATTCTTCGACAGATTTAGGCTCAAGATCCTCACTGTTTTGCATGAGGTTAAGTGCAACATTATATGCAAAAACATTATTCACTGTAATTTCGATCTATCTAAATTTATCTCATCACGAGTAGAACTTATGAGAAGTTCTTCATTCACTTGATTTTCAAGATCACTCTTTTCTTCAGGGAAATCAAGATTTCTCAAGTCTTCACCTTCTTCGGGTTCTTTTGCAGTATCATCTTTATTATTCCTTACGCTTCTCTTATTAGGATTTTTATCCTTTAAAACCAATGGTCTACTATGCTTCAAGCGTGTTTGGGATTCAGAAGTTGTGATAGTAGCAGATGGTCCTTTTTAGACATCAACACGGATAGACACATTTGCTGCAGGGATATGTGAATTAGTTATCCATTTCAAATTAGTAAATGCATCTAGCATTCGATTTGTTATTTTCTGGAAGTGAATAATATTTTATATTTCTTGCTCACAAATAAAAGTACGTGGATCAAGATGAGACAAAGATGGATTTTTTCACAAAATTTCACTGCTTTCTCCCCCTAGTTTTGGAAAATATGTCTCATCAAATCAAAAATGTGCAAATCGTGCAATGAACATATCCCCAGTTAGTACTTCAAGATACCGAATGATGGAGGGTGATTTAAACCCAACATATGTTCTTAACCTTCTTTGAGGTCCATTTTAGTGCGTCATGGTGGTGCTATAGGTACATACACAGCGCACTCAAAAACTCTTAAATGAGATATATTAGGTTCTTGACCCAAAACCAACTGCAATAGAGAAAACTTATGGTAATGTGTCGGTCTGAGACGAATTAGCATTGCCACATGCAAAATTACATGACCCCAAATAGAAGTGGGTAATATAATTTTCATAAGCAGTGGTCTTGCTATCAACTACAATCTTTTAATTAATGACTCTGCAAGACCATTTTGAGTGTGAACATGAGCTACAAGACGTTCAACTCTTATCCCAATTGATAAGCAATAACATTAAATTCTTGGGATGTAAACTCTGTAACATTGTCAATGTTCTAATCTGATTATCGGAAAATTTTGCCCGTAATCATATAATTTGTGCCAACAATTTTGCAAACGCCAAGTTGCGAGATGATAGCAGACATACATGAGATCATCTTGAAGATGCATCTATTAGCACCATAAAATACCTAAACGACCCACTTGGGTGAATAGGTTGACAAATATCTCCATGTATACGTTCCAAGAACGTAGGAAACTCAATTCTCATCTTTGTTTGTAATGGTCTCACAATTAATTTGCCTTGAAAATAAGCAGCACAAGAAAATTCATCATTTAAAAGAATCTTCATATTTTTCAATGGATGACTATTTGAATTTCCTATGATCCGTCTCATCATTATGGATCCAGAGTGTCCCAGACGATTGTGCTAAAGTGCAAAAATATTAGAATCAGTAAATTTCTGATTTGCTATAGAATGTGATTCTATTGCACTGGTCCTTGTCTAATACACCTCAGAAGATAATGCTGGGAACTTTTCAATAACACATGTCTGCCCAGAGACATTTTTGGTTATAACAAGATATTCAAGACTCATTTCATCAATTGTCTTAATGTGAAAACCATTTTCACGAATATCTTTAAAATTCAATAAACTTCTCCGAGATCAAGGAGAGAACATCGCATTATTTATTGTGAGTTTTGTTCCTTGGAAAAAATTATAATGGCTTTCCCAAAGCCCTCAATCAAATTTGTACTACTAGAAATTATATTAACATTTATACGACCCACACTTAAATGAGAAAAATATTTCTCATTATCGTGTGCGTTGTGCCAGAATCAATTAAGTGACTTATTTCTCCTTTACAGTGATCAAAGAAATCCGCCACATCTATTTGTGTCAAGTCACCATGATTTTCGGCTATAAAATTAGCTTCAGGATTTTTATCCTTCTTTCTTAGTGATGCCTGATAAAGCTCAACCAAATGTTTGAGAGTCCGACAATATGTGCATAGTAATTTCTTCCGGCACATAAAAAAATAATTTGTTTTAATTGCTTCACGTTTCTCATCTTTTTATTTTCCCTTTCTATATTGATTTTTTTTGGCGAATAATTAACACCAGAGAAAATATTTTTGTTGTTGATCATAATTACGACCACAACCACCTTCACGTCCACGTTCGCGATTAGGACCACGACATCTTCCATGCCTAGTGTTGTGGGTGTACATCTTTCATACTTTCAGTATTTCAGGGATTCAGTCTTAACATTAGTTGATCCAACCAACTTATCATGAGAATAGGCAATCTCGAAGAATCTTATATTTCTTCAATATATATATCTAATAAATAAACTCCAAGTTTACCATGACACATATCTTTTGCTTTAGTAAATTTCTTATTTACTATCAAATGAACATATTTAAAATTTATTACTTCGGGAGTAATTTTCATATTTATTCTTTCTCAATTACTCTATCTCTTTTGATCCCATCACAATAAAATGCACATTTATATTGAGAAGTTTTACTTAATGCTATCACATTCACTTCAGTGAATGGATCTATATCTGTAATATTATCAAAAAGTTCTCATTCTTTGATAATGAAACACAATCATCTTAGCATATCAATTTATGATAGTTTAGTACCTCATTCCAAGTTCATGTACATCATTCAATCACTTTTCTTCTTTCAAACATTATGCTCTGCTACCACATTCACTTCAAGGAATGAAATATTTTAATGGAACATATTTTGTGAATAGACTTATAGTCTTTTTTTAGCCTCAGATGCATCCAATCATATCACGCGATCGTATTTTTTTAGTCTTTTCCACAAACCAAGTGGATCCTTAAATGTGCTATATTCATATTTTCAAATTTTATCAAGATGATGATGCAAGAATATCATAGCTTTAGCATATTTTTATTTTGATACTTATTTCCATTTTAATGGTGCCTCCAAGATCCATAACATCCAATTTCATTTTTAATGGTGTCTCCAACACCCACAACATCCAACACCCATGAAGGGTAGTTCTTACCCAAACTATGAAGGGCAATGAACTCAAGTTTCTCAAAGTTAGTCATATCAATAAAGATAAAATAAATAAATAAATAAATAAATAAATAGTGCTTTAACCTTGAAAATTAACCTTCACTATTCGGTAGAGTCTCGTGCTGATAACGTATTACTCCCTCCGTCTCAAATTAATTAAACTTTTGAGGCTTTTTTCAAGGTTCAAAATAGTTGAATTTTTCAAAGTTCAAGATGAATGTTTGAAACTTTTTCCATATTTTCCCTTTCATTTACTGAACTTTTATATTTTCTAGAAAATAAATTACACTATACATTTATGATTTTATAAAGGGCAATAGTTGAAAGTATGATGTAAAGTTTATTTTTGAATGATTTTTCTTAATATATGTGCATTACCTTATAAATTTAGTTAATATGAGACAGAGGGAGTATAAAAAAAATACTAAAATGCTAAAATTATAAAGGAACAAAGAGAGAGTAATGATATTTCTTATTGATATTTTTTAATGTATTTCTTAATATGGAAACCAATGCCTATTTATAAGCACAAAGTTGGTTAGGTGTACAATTATTTTCAACATTATATAACTAATAGGTAAGTATGAATACACAATATTTTCAATATTTTACAACTAGTAGGTAAATATTAGGTAAGTATGAATACACAATATTTTTTTACATTATACAACTTAATAGGTAAGTGTGTACATGGATATACGTATTGCATATATTTTCAATAAATTGAATTTAAAGTATTGAATTTTTAAGGATCATGGAAATCCACGGTCAAGCTCTCTAGTAATAAAAGATTTTTCAATACGGAGTGCAGTTTTATTAACGTTACTCAATCTCTCTGATAAAGGCAGACTTGAAATAACTGAAAATAATCCATTTTCACAGGGAAGTGCAGGTAAGGGTCATACCTTATTTGATCAAATTTTATTTTATTTATATATAATAAAAATTATTTTTTTAAAATATGTATATACTAGATGTTATATCTCTTCGGACCGGGGTGATAAAATAAAACTGAATTCGCCCAGTTCCTTCAATTCTTTTAAATCATTTGGTAGCTTTGAGTTAGATATGTTTGGTTCTGTGTTTAATGGTTACTATGAAAGGAGCATTCGATGAAGAATCAAATAACAAAATTGGTAGCCAATGAACTTTACAAAGAAGCCATCAACTTGTATTCCTACCTCCATTCCTCTTCTTTTTGTCCCACCAAATTCACCTTTCCTTGTCTCTTCAAAGCCTGCGCCAAGTTAAACTCTATACCACAAGGTCAAATACTCCATACCCATTTGATAAAATATGATTTTGATAACCATGTATACGCAGCCACATCTCTTACTGATATGTACATGAAATTTGCCTTAGTGGATAGTGCCCTTAAGGTGTTCGATGAAATACCTCAACCAAATATTGCTTCATTAAATGCTATCATTTCAGGATTTTCTCAAAATAGGTATCATGTGGATGCTTTTCGGATGTTTGGGTTGTATAGTGGTTCACTGCTTAGGCCGAATTCGGTTACTATAGTTAGTGTTTTGTCAGGGTGTGTAAATATTAATCGTGGTGTTCAAATGTATTGCTGGGGAATAAAGATTGGTGCGGAAATCGACCCGTATGCAACAACTTCCATTTTGACTATGTATTTGAATTGTGCTGATTGTGTTTCTGCTACGAGGTTGTTTGAATTGGTTAAGAATAAGAATGTGGTCTGCTATAATGCGTTTATTTCAGGGTTATTGCAAAATGGGATGGAGGAAGTAGTTTTGGCTGTGTTTAAGAAGATGTTACTAGATGAAGAACCAAATGAAGTGACTTTAATATCTGTTCTCTCTGCTACTGCTTATCTTAAGAATGTGAAGCTTGGTAGGCAAGTTTATGGACTTATTGTGAAAATTGAGTTACAATATCATACAATGGTGGGAACTGCACTTGTAGACATGTATTCAAAATGCTGTTCCTGGTTATGTGCATATGAAATCTTGAATGAGCTAGGTGGTAACAGGAATTTAATAACGTGGAATTCGATGATCACCGGAATGATGTTGAGTGAGCAAATAGAGAAAGCTATTGAGCTTTTCATGGAATTAGAATCGGAAGGATTGAAACTAGATTCAGCAACATGGAATTCGGTGGTCTTTGGGTTTTTGCTGTAGGGAAAAAAGGCTGAAGCTTTTATGTTCTTCATGAAAATGCTTTCTACTGGTGTCGTTCAAAGTTTGAAATCTATAACTAGTCTTCTCATGGCGTGGTCATCTCTATCCTCACTCCATTTTGGCAAAGAGATTCACGGATATATTTTTAGGACGGAAAATATTATTGATGAATTTATTGTTACCACAATCATTGATATGTACATGAAGTGTGGAAAATTTCCTATGGCACGGAAGGTTTTTGATCAGTTGGAAGTAAAATGTAATGATCCTGCCATCTGGAATTCGATGATTTCGGGGTATGGAAGGAACAGGGAAGGTGAAGCTGCATTTGAGATGTTCTCGTTGATGCTAATGGAGAAAGTACAACCAAATTCAGCAACTATGAATTGCATGTTGTCTGTGTGCAGCCACATCAAAAAATTGGAGAAAGCATGGCATGTTTTTAGCTTGATGATCACAGATTTTGCTTAACCCCAACTCTAAAGCAACTTAATATTATGGTGGATCTACTTGCTCGATCTGTTCATCTGGATGAAGCTAGAGAACTACTACAGCTCATTCCCAAACCCTCTGTATCTGTTTTTGCTTCTTTGTTAGAAGCTTCGGAGCAATTCTCTAATGCCAAGATGGGAGAAGAAATGAC
This sequence comes from Solanum clarkiae, assembly GCA_011800125.2. Taxonomy (NCBI): domain Eukaryota; kingdom Viridiplantae; phylum Streptophyta; class Magnoliopsida; order Solanales; family Solanaceae; genus Solanum; species Solanum clarkiae. The sequence goes on from JAABOM020000084.1 coordinate 1,067,479, forward strand.
CAAAAAACTCTCAGAATTGGAGCCAGAAAATCCTGTTCCTTTTGTGATTTTGTCCAACCTTTATGCTAGACAAGAAAGATGGGACAATGCTGAAAGAATCAGACAAACAATTGACGAAAGGGGACTTGAAAAACTACCAGGCTACAGTACTGTAGGAATGACATTAAAATAACGTCTTGCATATGCTAAAACTGGTAGAGCAGACTCATTGATCTTATGCCTGATCTGCATGAAATGGCTCTCGCTCTTATTTCTTTACTCCAGTCATTTCCCCAACATTCCTTGTGCGAGAAAATCCAAAATTTATTGTTAAAGATGTTGGTGGTTCAAAGATGAATCAAGGAATGAGATCTGAGAGTGCAAGCACACAATTCACTTCATTAACCTTGCCACTTGTCACAGATCCTGTGACCTTACTTCGAAGCTAGGAAGTATGAAGAGTTGGATCAAGCTCCTGTGTTATTTATATGACAACCTTCATGGCACATGTATTGCCTAGACAATTATTTGTGAAGTTTGCTCCTGTCAGCTTCCGTCACTTAGGATGGTTAAATTTGAATATTGGCGCAGAAAGTAACAGGCAACATATATAAGCTTATATGATAAAGGTCAAATCACTGTGACGTTGAGTATTAATTTTAAATGTGATTTATTATGGTTAGTATTTCTAATTTTTCCTCTAGATTAATCATGAGAATTGTTGGGGCCCACACAACGGAGTGAGCAATAAAATTTAAGAGGAATAAATAAATCAAAATAGAGACCAGAAAGTTTAACATAGTTCACCCAAATCTTTTGGGCTACGTCCACAAATTAACACTTCTATTATATTTCTTTTACTATTACAAATAGTAGGCAGAAGTTTACAATTTCTACTACTGTTACAAACAGTAGGCTCTCGAGAAAAATAACAAAATAGTTTCACTATTTTTGTCACACTGTTTCTTTTAGGAAAAATATTTCCTAAGCACATACTCTATTTTCTTTACAGATTATCTTATTTTATAGTCTATGATATATCTCACAGAAGAAAAAAATACCCAGTATTTTTCTCTTTCTCTATGTGGCTCTCTGTTTTTCCTCTCTTTCTGAATGTTCTAATGAGGAACAAATTACTCCTTTATATAAGAGTAATTTAGTAGGTGGCAGCCTCCCTTTTAATTTAATTGTCAAAAGTTGGCCACCAACTTCTGACAATCAAACTAGCCAAAGTTGAACTCATATAAAGGAGTTGCCAAGTTTAAATTAATTGTCATGTGGGCCCTCTATTTGGAGGGATCTACTTAACAATTCTCCCCCCCCCCCACACCCCCAACAAATGGAGGTCTCTATCAGTCCTGCAGCTGATTGACAATACTCGAACTTTTCTCTTGGTAGAATTTTTGTTATCATATCTGATCCATTTTCATCAATATGGATCTTTTGAAGTTGTAGCAGCTTCTTCTCCAATGCATCTGTTATCTAACGATATCTTACATCGATATGTTTGGACTTTGCGTGAAAGGAGGCATTCTTGCAAAGATGGATGGCACTTTGATTGTCACAGAATATCTCAAACTTGTTTTGTTTGACATCAAGTTCTTTAAGAAATTCCTTCATCCATAACAACTCTTTGCAAGCTTCCATTGCTGCTATAAATTCTGCTTCTGCAGAAGACAATGCAATACACTTGCAATTTCGACTGCCAAAACACAGCTCCCCCTGCAAATGTAATCAGGTATCCTGATGTAGACTTTCTTGAGTCAATATTGCCAGCTAAATCTGCATCTGTGTATCCAACTAACACAGGTTCTGCCTCTCCAACACATAAGAATATTTTGAATGTACCTCGAAGATACCTGAGAATCCATTTAACAGCTGTCCAATGTTCCTTTCAAAGATTTGAAAGGAAACGACTCACTACTCTAATCGAGTGAGCAATATCTAGTCGGGTACACACTATGTGATACATCAAACACCTAACTGTTGAGGCATATGGTATTCTAACCATTTCTTCCTTCTCCTTATCAGTAGAAGGGCACATACTATAACTCAAATTAAAGTGATTGGCAAGTGGACAACTAACCGTTTTAGCCTTGTCCATATTGAATCTCTGAAGTACTTTTTCAATGTACTTCTCTTGAGGTACCCAAAACTTCCTGGTACTTCTATCTCTTGTAATTCTTATGCCAAGAATTTGTTTTGCTGATCCTAAGTCTTTCATCGCAAAAGACTTACTCAATTGTACCTTTAGACTGTTGATTCTTGAAATATTTTTTCTAATGATCAGCATATCATGTACATAGAGTAGAAGGATAACAAAATCATCTTCAGAGGATTTATTGATAAACACACATTGATCTGCAGTAGTTTTCTTGAAGCCTTGCTCTTGTATAACAGATTCAAACTTCTTATACCATTGTCTCGGTGCCTGTTTCAAACCATATAAACTTTTCTTCAATTTGCAGACATAATCCTCTTTTTCCTTCACTTTGAAACCCTCTGGTTGGTCCATTTAAATTTCTTCTTCTAGATCTCTATGAAGAAAGACAATCTTTATATCCATTTGCTCAATTTCCAAATTGAGATTTGCAACCAGCCCTAGCACAGTTGAATGGATGTCATTTTCACAACAGGTGAAAATATCTCGTCAAAGTCAATGCCCTTTTCTTGACTGAAACCTTTAATGACCAATCTCTCTTTAAAGTATGGATGGACTCCGTGCTCTTCATGTTCGATTCTAAACACCCATTTTTTTTCAATGCTCTTTTACCATTAGGAAACTTCACGAGATCAAACGTTTTATTCTCATGCAAGGATTTCATTTCATCTTACATGGCTTCCATCCATTTGTCCTTGTTTTCATCGTCCATTGCCTCACTGAAGCTTTTCGGTTCTTCACCGTCAGTCAGTGGGTTCCACTGATCAACTGGGTACCTAGTAAAAGACCGCACATTTCTACTAGATCTTCTTAAGGGTACTGGAGACTCTCCAGCTATTGGTGGTTGAGTGTGACCACCATTAACATTCTCTTCTTCTGGTTCATCTTCCTGGGGAATACCTTCATGCTCTGCATCTTGCGGATGGTCATCATGAACCTCATCTTCAACTTGAGTCAGTACTTCTATTGGAGAATTCAACCTTAAGCTTGTTGAATCATCTGTAGGAGTGAAACCTTCTGTATCTGCTTCATTTATATCCTTAATAGTTTGATCTTCAATAAAGACAACATCTCGACTCATAATCAGTTTCTTGTGCACTGGATCATAGAACCTATAGCCAAATTCATCTTGACCATAGCCAATAAACACACACTGCTGTGTTTTGACATCAAGCTTTTGCCTTTCATCCTTTAGAACATGAACAAAAGCTTTGCACCCAAATACTCGTAAATGTTTGTAAGAAACCTTCTTTCTTGACCAAATTTTCTCCGGAACTTCATATTGAAGTGGAGCACATAGTGAGAGGTTTAGCACATACACTGCTGTAAGTAGAGCTTCACCCAAAAAGATTTATCTAGATTTGAATGAAAGAGTAAACACCTTATTATTTCTATCAGAGTTCGATTCATCCTCTCAGCTAAACCATTTAACTGTGGTGTCTTTGGAGGCGCCCTTTGATGTCTAATACCATGCTTCTGCCATTGTCTATGCGGACACACTTGATGTTCTTCCTAGTTTCTCTCTCAACTGAGGCATGAAATTTTTTGAAGACTCCTAGCAATTGATCCTTGGACTTAATGGTATAAGCCAGGTCTTCCTCGAGTGGTCATCGATGAAGCTCACAAAATATCTGGCTCTACCAAGTGACTTCAGTAATGGACCACACATGTCAGAGTGAATCAGATCTAAAACATTTTCCATTCTGGAAGGTGGAGAACTATGGAAAGAGATTGCTCTGTTTCCTAGCTAGACAATCTTCGCATTTCTTCAATGATACCTGATCTAAATCAGGTAGAACTTTATCTTTCACCAATTTAGACATCCCTCTTTCACCAGCATGAAAAAGTATCTTATGCCATAAACATGCGGTATTTTCATTTTTCATCACATTTATAGATTCATGAGAGACCTTTGCTTGCATCACATATAGTTTTGAGAGTTTATGTCCTCTCGCAATGATAAGGGAGCCTTTGGTAAGCTTCCATTTTTCATTTCCAAAATTATTTTGGAAATTGTCATCATCAAGCTTGCCTATAGACATTAAATTTAAGTGCATGTCGGGGATGTGTCTTACATCTTTTAGAAGAAGTTTCATGCCGTTATTCGTTTCCAAACAAGCATCTCCCTTGTCAATAATTTTTGACAAGTTTCCATTTCCCATCATTACAGCACCATAGTCTCCATGTATGCAAGATGAGAAGAGGTTTTTCTGTGGTGTGCCATGAATGGTTGCACCACTATCAATTACCCAACTTGTCTCTTGAGTTAATTGACTAACAATCTCACTGTCAGAACTGATGTTGAACTCATCGACAAGATTTCCTCGTTCATCATCACTGTTTGTCTTTTCCTTCTTATCTCTATTATTTTGCCGGTCACTCTTGAATTTTTGACAAAATTGCTTGACGTGAACTTTCTTCTTGCAGTAATGGCACTCGACATTTGCATATTTGTTTGACTTTCCTCGACTCCTATCTCTGAAGCTCGAACCCTTTGCTTGATTTCTCCCCCTCTTTTCAGTATTCAGAATTTCTGATTCTGAGAAAGAGGTTGAACCTTGAGATCTACGTCTCATTTCTTCATTTAATACACTGCTCTTAACAGCTTCTATGCTTACTACACCGTTTGGTGTAATATTTGTCAAAGAAACTTTCAAAGTTTCCCATGACTTTGGTAAAGAAGCTAAAATCATAAGAGCAATTATCTCATCATCAAACTTTATGCCCATTGTCGATAGCTGGTTCACCATTCCTTCTATGCTATTTAGGTGATCAGCTACAAAAGTATTTTCTTGATATTTTACTCCCATCAACTGGGTTAAGTAAAATAATTTGTTGTTCTGGTCTTTGAAGCATGCAACTGCTCCAACTTGTTCCACAGTGTTCTGGCATGAGTTTCATTACAAATATGATTGTAAATGTTGTTATCGACAAAATGTCAAATATATCCACAAACTTGTTCATGCTCAAACACCCACTCATCTTCGAACATCCCTTCCGGTTTGACGGTAGAGAATACCTTCAAATACATCTTCATAATCATGAGAAGATCTTTCATTTTGCTTTTCCAGACACAGTAGTTTGAACCGTTTAGGTTGATCATTTTGCTTGTATTTACCTCCATTGCAATGAACCTAGACCAGGCTTTGATACCACTTGTTGGGGCCCACGCAGCGGAGTGAGCAATAAAATTTAGGAGGAATAAATAAAGCAAAATAGACACCAGAAAATTTAACGTGGTTCACACAAAACTTTTGGGCTACGTCCACAAATCAACACTTCTATTATATTTCTTCTACTATTACAAATAGTAGGCACAAGTGCATAATTTTTTTCTAATATTACAAATAGTAGGCTCTCAAAGACAAATACCAAAAATAGTTTCACTATTTTTATCATACTATTTCTTTTAGGAAAAATATTTGCTAAGTACACACTCTTTTTTTCTTCACAGACTATTTTATTTTATAGTGTATGGTATACCTCACAGAAGAAAAATAAATACACAGTATTTTTCTCTTTCTCTCTGTGGCTCTCTGTTTTTCCTCTCTTTTTGAATGTTTTAATGAGGAACAAATTACTCCTATATGAAGGAGTAATTTGGTAGGTGGTAACCTCCCTTTTAATTTAATTGTCCAAAGTTGGCCACCAACTTTAGACAATCAAACCTGCCAAAGTTGAAATCTTGTAAAGGAGTTGCTAAGTTTGAATTAATTGCCATGTGGGCCCTCCATTTGGAGGGACCCACTTAACAAGAATGTCTCTTAATTTAACTGTAATACTTAGACCAACCATGACAAAGTTTGTTATAATTTCAACTTGAATGATTCTGGAAGTCGTCGAATTTTGTTGAATCTGTACATCATTCTGGGCACCAATAACCTGGTGCAGGTGTGGAAAACCTTCAAAGGTGGCTATCATAGGTGCGATACAGTCAAAGCCAATCCCTCCCTTTGCATCATTCAGTTGTGAAGCTCTTATGTAATAGTAAACTGTTCCTATCACAGGTGCTTTGCAGATTATATTTTGATTGCAGTAGAAGTCTCTCAACATTGGAAGCATCCACACTTTTAGAATGAAAGGTGACCTTTCATAGTTATCTGATGATAGACCTCACATTATGTAGGTTATCACATGTTTCAAGACGATGGCTGTAAGTTCAGTTGAAATTCTCTCCTTTTCATGTACTCAAACTGAAGTCTTGATCCACTAAATCAAAAGAAAAACTTATGTGTTGGACCAAGTGCTTTTTTGTTTTTGTTTTCATAAAACAAGCAGTGCTATGAAAAGCATTGCTTTGTTACTTAAAGTAATGAAGCTATTTGAAGAAAGGGGTTCCTCATATGTTAAGCTGATCTTAGGCAAATTTATGTGCCTAACAGCCAAATTAACTCATATTTATGGCCTAGTTTGAGGACGAATATTTAAGTCATTTCATTTTTAGTTGTACTTTTATATTTCCGAGCTAACAAATGTGATTTGGTGTTTTTCAGGACAAAAAGGAAGATCAATCTCAAAAAAGAAAGGGCTTCAACTTAGCAAGGAATGGAAACCGGTGCGAAGAAATTAGAGCTCGGGAGCAGCTGGGCAACAAATGCACAATGTCACAGTATTGGAACACCTCCGCATTGCAGAGGAGGTTGATTTCAAGGCAAAAGTGGCCAGGCAGTGAGAGCGCAAAAATGTACTAAAATGAAGCCACTCCACGTTGCAGACCGGGTAATTCTTGGTTCAAAAATGCTCGAGTAGCTTGGAACTGCAGAAACACACTAAAATTGAGGTAGTCTGTGTTACAAACTATGGATGTCGTGTTAAAATTATCTCGAATTTCAGTGTTTAAGAGGACACTTGGAATTTTGAAATAGAACTATTCATTCTTGTATTGGGAACAAAGAAAACGGTGAAGAACTCTTTTCTAGGCTTAATATTTCTCCCTTTCTCCTTTAATTTCTACTTTTTGAATGTTCATGACACAATATTGTTTTATGGTTCAGATTATGAGTGGCTAAGTTCCCTTGTTCTAGGGCTGTAGGCACAAGATTATGGTATAATACCTAATTGCTTTAGTTGATAATGGATTGTGTATAGAATTACTCCTACACATTTGGATTTTATTATTTTAATGTCTGACCAACATTAAGGTAAATTTGTTGTCTACCTTGAACTCTAGAGATGGATAGGAGATAGAGCATTGGATTATACAGAGCTTGCTTGTTCTAGAGTTACTAGAATGATTTGTTTGTAGGATGCCTGTGACACATACCTATACAACTAGCTTGGTCACTCAACAGAATGATAACATTAATGTATCTTCGTTGTTTAAGTCCTATCCCCGCTCAACGATGTAGTTAGGCTGTCAATCAAGATAGACAATTTGAGGTCGGAAGGCCATGATTGTAATATCAAACTTGTAAATCAGTGATTTGATAGCCCATTGGATACCGAATTATTGAATGTTATACCTTGGATCTGTTAGTATTGCTACTCTGGAATTCATTTTACTTGATTATTTTCATAGCAAGATTTGAATCATTTTAATAGTAGCTTCATCAATGTTACAGTTAGGAATATTAAACTTCAAAACTCTTTACAACAAAGGAATAAATTTGGTACATTGAAAGAAGACTTGAAAACCTCATTGAAGTCTTTTGGTTATGACAACCTGGCTCTAGAAAGAGCCACTTTACTACTTGTCAGACCATGCACACTTGCGTGTGCCTAGATAACAACAAAAGCCATGTGCGCTTCAAATAATGAAGCAATGCGATCCAGACAAAAAGGGTTAACTCTTTGAATCTCAATTTTGAGAAGTTGGATTAATATCGATATTAATCTATATCGTATCTTGAAATGTATTTATTTTAATTACAATTTTATTATCTTTTCTTGAATTTGAACTTTGAACTCAACATCCCAACTTTCTCAGATTTCAATCTCCATTTTCTCTCAGCAAGATCCTGTCTTGATCATATTCTTAATTGTTCTTGCAGCTGTTGATTGCATCACAAGGTAAATGAGGGGTTCAATTAAAAGTACATTGACTAGCTTAATTCCACGGCCCCTATGCTTACTATGAAGAGAGGAAATTCAGTAATCTCAGCTGCAATTGAGCCCATGATTTGATTTACAAGATCTCGAGTTGATGTCTGTGAAAAATCTGTGGTTGCACAGACTGCAGAACTGCTAAAGCAGCTAGATAGAAAAGTGCTGTTACAGCAATCCTCAGGGAGAGGAGCAAGAATGTTCCACTAACTTCCTTTGTGGAGCAGAAATACCGGAGCAAGAATGTCACAAATCTATGTTGCAGCACTTCAAATAGAGATTACTTCAATGCTTCCAAAGTCCCAAAGAAGAAGATCATGTGAGTTTGAAACAGCTCAATGAATGTGTCTAAAGTGATCGCATCAGTTGACCCTAAAGTATATCAATTTCCAGCCAAGTTTACCTCCAAGGAGTAGCCTTAATTAAAGTTGCTCAAAAAGAAAGTCCCATGAACAACTAGGAAATCCAATAGAAGTCAAACATTATCCAAGAAAAGGCTCAGATGAGAAAGCTATCCGTGATGCGGAAAACATCAACGAAGTTGGACTTCATAGACATTGATTCTGATCCATAACAATGCAATTAATGTGCTCATGATATATATAACAATTTGCGGGTTGCAGAGCTAATTAGAAGGCCGCAACCAAATTTCATGGAAACACTCCAGCAAGATATCACTCAAAGTATGTAGGCAATCCATGTTGACTGAATTATGGAGGTAAGTTGGCGATTATCTCTAAAAAAGAAACTGAATAGTTGAAGCATATTGTCTTATATCTTTCGGTTGTTGACAATTTCTAACTATTAGTTCATGATTCATCATGAACAAATAAATGTGGAGTTGATCAATTTTCTAGGGGGCCGTATGGTATGAGGGATAAAAATAAATAGTCATGGGATAAAAAAATAGTGGAGGATGAAATATTTGATTTCCAAATTCGAGATAACTTATCCCATCCTTTATACTATAGTGATGGGATAAATTGTCACATATACATGGTGGGATAACTTATCCCATGATAGCTAATTCCATCATAGATAACCAAATGATCCTAAGAGTATTCACTTGGACAAACAACTTTACATTTTCATTTTGGGTATTCATAACCTGGTGTTGATTTCATCTTAGATCGAGATATGATGCATCTTTAGCTTACCAAAAATATGACCTTAGATAGGAAGGTTTGTAAGTTGCAGATTAGGGTAAACAATTTGTAGGTATTCAGGGTTCTTGCATCACTAGCCTTTCCATATAGTCTTTGGCCTTTTGTACATGTTATCACTTGCTATTAGTGTAGGTCTTACTTTTGATCTTGTGCATTTTCAGCATTTTACTGTGTTAAAATTATTGCACTAGTGTTGGTTCACCATGTTAGTTGTTATGTTTTCTACATTATTTTCCCCTGCTTTGTACGTGGATTTACTATGCTTGAGCTAGGGGTCTTTCGAAAACAACTCTCTACTTCGTGAGATAGTGGTAAGGTTGTGTATACTCTACTCTTCCCAGACCCTACTTGTGGGATTCCGCGGGGTATGATGTTGACAATTTGATTATCGTAGTACTACATACATTTATGCTAAGTATTTTTATTCTTAAATTGTGTGCCACACTTCTCATTTCAAGCGTCATGAATATTGTTGCCTTTTGTATGCTTCACTTTTAAAAACATTGGTAATAGTGGTGTTCTAATTATCTTGCATGCACTTTAACTTTTTTGCAGGGTACTCATTCTCTACCATTAGCATATGTTTCAGGGAATTCTATGACTGAAGTTTAGGTAGATGAGAAGAAACCACCTAGCTTTTTGGCTTATGTGGAATTTGATCCTTCATCACCCATGGTTTTAGTCATACTACACTATGACCGTTAAGCCACACCATTTGGTGTCCTACCCTAATGTTATTGACTTAATAGCCTTTCCTTCACAGTCAACTAGAAAATGGTACCGATCACAGAAAATAATAGGAAATTTCTAATGGAGTTGCAAAAAAGCAATGGTTTGATTACTCTTGCAAAAAAACTTATATTTGTGCATTGTGCGTACCACTATGCAAGAACATGTTACCATAGAAAAAATAATAAAATTCTCCAATTGCACATAGTTTGTGTGAGATTGAAAAAAACAACTAAAAGTGAATTATATTTCTGACTTAAATTCAAACACTTATGATTACCTTTACAATAATGTAATGGTATATGTTAATATGAAGTTCTGATGGTTTGACAAACTCTTGAAAGAGAGCTGATCCCCTTGTAAAAGATAGCAGGTTATTGTTGTCGAAGTTACACCTCCTTTTTGAGGATAAAGCGGTCATTGTCAAGAAATAGAACCAAACCAAGGTTAGGATGGAATCCAAAGGAGTACTTTAGACTTAGAAGAATTCAATTGATGCAATTTGAGTTATTAACCAATTTATCTCCCCAAAGGGGGTAGGGGTTTGTAATAACAAGTGGAAAAATAAACCTAATATAAGTGTTTAAACAAATATGGAGAGAAAATAGGGTATGGTGTTCCCCATGATTCCCTAACTTAGTATCACCGGATAACCTAATTCTTTTCTAGTGTGTAGTATATAGGACGGTAAGTTAAGTTCACCAAACCTTTTGACCCATGATGAGCGTTAAAAGTTGCATTGACTAACTGCTACTTCACAATTGAAAGAAGCGCAGACAGTTTAAAGA
>JAABOM020000084.1:1105659-1118797 GCA_011800125.2 Solanum clarkiae
TTCGGGTTTTAGGGTCGTTTGGTCGGGGATGAAGGAGAAGGGGAATGGGGCGGCTAGGGTTAGGGTTTGCTGGGAAAAAATGAAGAAGAAAGAGAAGAGGCGGGTGATAAAAAGGATTTGGGGCGCATGGCCCCCACGCGCCCGAATTTTTTTTATTTTTTATTTTATATATATATATATATATATAATCTCGGGTTGGTTTGACCTTGATTTGGTTTTTTAAAATTAAAACCAAACCAATCCAAATATAGTCGGTTTTTTTTCGTCAATACCAAACCAAACCACTAAGCGGTTTCTTTTTGCGGATTGATTCGATTTGTCGGTTTAGTGCGATTTATGGTTTGGTTCTGTACGCCCCTGCTCAACGTTAACACATCTTTCATAAATTATGTGTTAAAGTCTTTAGTTAATATTATTGATCCTCATAATTTTTTAATAAATGAATGATACTTAATAAACTTTTCATGTATAGAAATAAAAAGTTTAAAAGTAACTCAAATAATAAGTCGTAGTACCGCATATTTACAAATTTAGTAACACCGTGAGGATGTTTATTTTGCTTAAATTAAACATCTCTTTTAAAATACATGGTCAAATTTTACATCTTCAATTATCATTGATCTTCATGTTTTTGTCATACATCTCAAAATTATCATATTTTATTATTTTGTAATTTAAAAATACTTTTATGTTTATTCATGATGGAGTGATACTTTTGTTATGATATTAATAAATACTCGTACTGATTATTTTCTTATAGCAAAATAAATTGCATAGTATGATAGTAATATTTTTTTATTGTTTGCATCTTAATTATTTTTATTTCATTGCATTATTTATATGTGTAAAATCATATTAGACGTTTTATTTTAATTTAATTATGTTTATAATTATTTCAAATTATTGATGTACTTTTATAATTTTGTGTTATTACACAAGTAAAACACCATGCCTCACGCCCCACTTTTTCGAGCAGTGGTTTGAAGTTTTATGGTCAATGTTCCCATCAAAATCATAAATTAATGTTCTGTAGACCTACTGCTGTTTTAATTAATGGAGATGGAGTATTTAATTTACCCTGTCGAAATTTTAGAATATTAGTACCTTATTAAAGCTTCTCTATCTAAAAAACATAAAGTTGTGGTGATCCCTATAGTATAGTATTGTACAGCATCAACACAAAAAAGCAACAGTACCATTAGAGTTTAATTTTCTGTAAGTGACGGAGATTATTTAAAACTATCACATATGACTCAAATGACCAAAGAATATATTCCAATGGTGGAGCCAGTATTTTCATCAATGGTGTTCAATAATTGATATATACCAAAATGTCTATATTTAACATATATATTCGAAAAAGTTTTTCTGATGAATGGTGTTCATCTAACCACCCTTGGATGAATATAGTTCCACCCTGATATATTATGCTTCAATTTGAATAAGATATTCCCTCACATTAGTACGAAACATAAATAGTAAGCCAAAGGCTTTCTTCCACTGATCTAAAGTTGTAAACGCAAAATATCTTTGCTTCAAAATTATTGAGAAAATGGGTGCCAACAACTCTTCTGCTAATAATGCAGTGACATCAACTCTACCCAGGAAGACTCGAGTCATTCATTTCCATTCCTCAGCAACATGGAAGCTCCATTTTGATGCTTTGAAACAAACTAATAAATTGGTAAGTAATATTCAAGTTACAGGATTTTTCTTCAAACATTTCAAAGAAGTTATTGTATAAATATAGGCTGTACTAATATCATTTGACCCTTTTTTTTTTAATTTATTTCTTCTTGTGACTGCTAGATTGTCATTGACTTCACAGCTTCATGGTGTGGTCCCTGCCGACACCTGCAGCCAATTATCAACGACTTTGCCGCTACATATACAGATGTCGACTTCATCAAGATTGATGTGGATGAACTAGCTGTATGAGCTTTAATTATATATGCTTTACCTGCAAGTTTTGTTTGTTTGTGCACTTATTTTTGCTACTAATATCTAATGCTAAACTTTATATTAATTCATTGAAAGCAGGAAGTAGCTCAAGAATATGGGGTGCAGGCAATGCCAACGTTCGTGCTGATAAAGCAAGGGGAAATAGTTGAGAAACTTGTGGGAGCAGATAAAGATGGGCTGCAGAACAAGATTGAAATAAACAGAGCTAAGAAACCATGAAAAAATAATAAATAAAACTATTGCTTCATCATTTTATCCTTCGCAATGAAATAACTAACACTCAACTCTCTAATTCTTCCTCACTTCAATGAGAGTGATGATAGCACTATTTTCATTGTTGTATATTGGTTTGAATAAGAAGATGCCTTGCTTGTTTTGTGTGTTCATAGGATCTCTTCTCTTTCAAATACAACTACTCTATAAAACAAAGACCCTTCCCCAGTGTGTGCGCGTGCCCAGGGGCATATATGTTACAAGAGCTGATTAGAAGTTACCCTACACAAATGTCAGACACTAACAAAAAAAAATCGCATTCTTCTGAGTTAACAAGGAGCAAAATGAAAGCCAAAACTTGGGCAGAAAGCAAATATATGAATCAAAAATTGAAAAGAACAAATGCTTTTTCCAGCCAATGCCAGGAAACAAAACATGACAATGCCAAAAAATAAATGAATATATATATTTTCATTACCAGTCTGCCACAATCTGTGTCCACAGAAGAAATAACAATCCGAAAAAGATAGAAAGCTACTCCCAACTTCAATACTTGATATAGAGCATCTACCTCCAAACTAAATAGCACAGTTATTAAAACTAGTAAACTACCTAACTTGTTCAATATCCAACGTAAGAATAATATATGGGCAGCAGCTGGAGTAGCTGCTATATTAGCTCCTTTTATGGTGCTAAATAAAAGTAAACTTTGAGAGGCATCGTGTCAAAACACCAATCCTACTATGCACAATTCTCCTGTCTTATGCTAGCATAAACTTGATGCAAACTTTTAAGTATGTACATAAACGATCAGCCTTGGTAAAATCTCAAGTAAAAACCCCTGGATTAGTTAGCAGTTCTGCCCAATACTCTTCTGATATCAAATTTCTGATCTGTACTAAGCCTTGATGGGAATTTAACCTCAAATTTGATCCTCAATTTTCCTTTCTTTCCAGGTTCTTTCGATATTGGCATTCCTTCATTTGGGATTATCTGTTCATGTCCTGGTTTAACAATATCTGTGATTGGTATTGTGAGTTCCCTTCCATCCAGAGAAGTCAGGTTGATAGTTTTCCCAGCGAGAGCATCTACTAATGAGATCTTATGATGGATCACTAGATCATTCCCATCTCTCTTGAAAACATCATGTGGCTTTTCATCTATCACAAAAATAAGATCACCAGGTGCAGCTCCAGGTTCATAGTTCCCTTTCTCTGGAAAAGTAATTTTTGTGCCTTTCTTCCAACCAGGTTTAATGTGTATTGCCAAGACCTCTTCAATAGTTGTGGGCTTACTGCAAATATAGTTCATACATGGAAGACAAAACTTATGAGACTAAGAACCAGTATTAGACCAATCAACTGCAAATTAATTAATTGTAACTTCTATATTAAGTACATGCAGTGGTAGAATCACATGTTGACAGAATTCCACTGTTAAGTCATTTCTGCATTATCCCCTCACCTCCACTCTGCACCTCCAAAAAGGTAATGCTGCTTTAGCAGCCAGGAAATTTGTCCTCCAATGCACTATATTTTTTGTCAGAAATTATATCATTGCAACCAGGGAATGGAACATGCAGCATATGCCTAATCTACCTCCCTAGTGATCATAACTACGCAATGTTAAAAGACTTGAAATTCTGTAGGGAAAGTAGCTTTGATCCTAAAACCATATCTCTGATCCAAACTTTTGGAACTTATTTAGTAATAATAGATGATAGAAGCATAGTTCCAAAATAGTAACAATATGTAATTCCTCAAAGCAAAAGAGTATTCTTGCATAGGAAGATTTAAGTAATAATAGATTATAGAAGCACATGTTTATAAAAGTAAAATATGTAGTTCCTCAAAGCGAAAGAGTAGTCTTGCATAGGAAGATTTAAGTTAACTAACTGGAAGTATGTAAATGCATAGGAAAAACGCTACCTCAGATAATATTCAGATGGATCAGCAACAAAGATGTCGTATTATTTTAAAACAAATCATTCTGGAGGTGGCAAACTCAAAATATATCAATTTTACAACATACCAAGTGTAATCCCGCAAGTAGGGCTTGGGGAGAGTGGTGTGCACGCAACCTAACCTCAAATCCATAATTTTCAAAATGAAAGCTTCAAACAACATATTATGGTTTTCCTCGTTTAACTCAAAAGAGTTATCTAAAAAGGTTATCTGCGAAACCAAGTGCTCTATTCCCCATTAAAGCTCAAAATTAACTCTTACAAGTTATGTCCAATAAGACTCTCACTGTTGGAAATTGAGGTGTGAATAAGCTATAAATCTCCCACGAGAGTCCACATGAAGAAATTAGATTAACTTCAGAATTATGATTCATTTCGTTTCGAGGCAGATGATAAAAGCATATTAAGGACAACTTATAGTTGTCATAAGTAGCACTAGCAAATGGTTGATGATAATAGTTGATTTAAAATGGCCAAAAAGTGACAAACTCCTTTGACTTAGTTTCAACTGTCACATCTATAGAATTACACATTCAAATTGGTTGAAACACCTCCAAGAAGGTACCAGCAACTCT
The DNA here is from genome assembly GCA_011800125.2 of Solanum clarkiae. Classification (NCBI taxonomy): domain Eukaryota; kingdom Viridiplantae; phylum Streptophyta; class Magnoliopsida; order Solanales; family Solanaceae; genus Solanum; species Solanum clarkiae. The sequence continues at coordinate 1,110,373 of JAABOM020000084.1, forward strand.
GGAATTTCATATGTTGTTTCTCGACTGTAACCTTCATACTACACAAACCATTTTATATTCGCGCTTCGGTGCTGTACCAACTTATAAGCATAATTTAAGTTAAATGTACTTTTGCCTTACTAATGATGATCAAAATTGAACTTTCCCTCACTCATCAATATCATTCGTTCTATACAATTCATCCATAACCCCCATATGATGTGCTGTTCCGATACATTACTGTGGGATAATCTCAAAGTCACAGTGTCAAGGAAATGGCCTAGTGGTTGAGGCATGGGAGTAAATCCAGATTCATATCACAACAATAACCAACCTTGGTGGACAGGATTAACATGGCAAAATCTGCCAAATTCACCACATAAAAGATCCAATCACTACTATCAACTCCAATTAACTCCATGAATAGGCGATGAAAACAAAAACAATGAGTATAGAAGAAATAATCCAGAATATAGATGACTCAGATGTAATTCATTCAAAAAGTAGATAACGAATTTTAATGTGAGTATTTGAATAATGTAAGGTTTTTACTTACCCAGTGCCGTCAAGAACAATCCTTGAAATCTTCATTTTCCTCTTAGAACCCTTGTATAACTCCTCCAAACTACACGGCAACTTGTTCTCCACCGGTGCAGCCTTCCGAATCCGTACATTACCACCAGTACTCCTACTATAACCATCCGATCCACCGAAAAATTCAGCAAAAATATCTTCCGCATCACGCGAATTGTACTTAAATCCTCTTCCATCAGCATATGCAGTACCATTGACACCTCCAGTAGGTGAAGATGGATCAAATTGACCAGATTTCAACGCCTCATCACCATACAAATCATAGATCTGCCTCTTTTGAGGATCACTAAGTACATCATAAGCCTCAGATATCTGTTTGAATTTCGCTTCAGCTTCCTTCTTATTCTCACTATTCTTATCCGGATGCCATTTCATCGCCAACCGCTTATACGATTTTTTCAAATCTTCTTCACTGGCATTGCGTGACACTTTGAGTGTCTTATAGTAATCAACTCCCATATTTTCTTCTCTTTCTCTTTCTCTTGATGAAAACGAAGAAGGAATGTTTGTGTATCAATAAATATATAAAGCTATTTCTCGAGAAATTTCTGGAAAGTTTGTTAAATCGGGAAAAAGGAAGTTGAATCAGTCGTTGACCCGGGAAAAACTCCGGCGAGTGAGCCGGTCAATGTGCGTAGGGTAGAGAAATGGTGGGTGTTGTGCTAAGATACGCAGAGGGAGAAAGATTTTTTTTATATAGAGTTAAATTAATGTTTAAAATGACGGGGCTGTTATGACAACTGTACATGCCACGTCAGATGAAACGGTGATAGTTAGTGGGAGAAGAGAGAACGTGCAAGGCGCGTAAATAATGGGCAGACAGAGTATCTTCTGTTGGAAGTGTGTTCGATAACAGAATCTGTTTTAGCGATTTGGCGACGGGGCGGCGCCCTATACGACGCCGTTTCTACACGAATAACCACTCTCGCTTTATAATTAGGGGTATCAATAGGACGATTCGATCGATTATTTTTTAAAAATTATACCATCTCAATTTTTTAAATATTTTATAATGTATAACTAAAATTAAATTTTTTAAAACTATCTCAATCATATTAGTTTCTCTTTGATATTGGTACGATTCCATTTATTTTTGAATTTTTTTATTTTTTAAAATATCACTTCGATCGACTTTTCATATTCTTTTGACAGCGCTACCTATAATAGATCTATTGCAAAGAAAAAAAAGGTATGATAATCTAGAAGATAATAAAATTCTATATTTAATTAAGTTATATTCATAATATTAAAAAAATTAAACATATACTATTGGTGATATAACTCTTACATCCATTACATTACATGAGTTTTTATAATAACTTTTTATTATGATAGTGAAGTAATACGAAATTTAGAGGGAAATCTATTATGATAGTGAATTAATACGAAATTTAGATGGAAAATAATATGTAAATGTAATATTTATTATATATTCTTTTTGTTTTAAAATATGTGGTCTTTTTTTAGTAAAAAAATAAGTGATATTTTTAGTTTGAGCACATCTTTAAAAAATTATTTATTCTTAGAAAATAAAAAGTATTTTTACTAATTTACTCCTCATTTAAGAAAAGCTAATTAATGATTCTTCGTATATAAACAATGGAAATTTTTAGAAGAATAAGAGCAATTCCTTCTTGAAAGGTAATCTTCGTAACTAAAGCTTCACGACAACATTCAAAGATGACCTTGGGTTCTTCAGTAGGGGACAAGGAGGAATGTGTAGGAATGTTGACCACTACATGAGCCACTAGTGACTGAGAGAAAGTGAGTAACACCTTGTATAGGTTGGGTGGAGCTTAAAGAAGCAAGCCCCTATCAGAGAAAGTCATTATGCGCTAGCCTAGCTAGCTAACGTATTTCAGATGGTTGTTATGTTGGTTGTAGCTCGCCGTCCCTCCTTCTCTCACTTTGAAAAGATTTTTTTCGTATTTTTTTATGATGATAATGAAAAAACTAAAACATCACTTATTTTTAAAAAAATACAAGAGATATAAACGTGATTTGTAATCTAACATCCTTGGATTTAAATCATTTAGACAACCCCCACCCCACTCCATAATTTTTCTTTTAAAATCAGACTTTTTCAAAAATTTAAATAATAGACATCATTGTTGTACTAAGATAAAATTAGTCAGAGTACAAGGACCAACTAGATCATGACATGTGAACAATAATAGAATTTGTGCAAGAAAAGAGAAGACGAGTCATACGGTCGAATCACGCAGAGACATGTGAAAACAAGCCAAAGCAACGGAACTGTATTATGATATATATGTTTCATGAAAACTACGTAGGGCTAAGGATTAGAGCGCTCAAAAGAAAAGTTAATGCCTAGTACTAGCTGTATGAGACTACCCTAACAACGAAATCATACAATACTTCTTTTTCTCTTCAATATCATTGATTATGCTATTTATTATGAGTTATGAGAATTATCGTAGGCAATCAACTATTAAAAAAAGATCCTCAGATAAGTTACTAGTTTCTCTTAATGTATGTCGCACGTATATGCTAAGTTTGTAATATATAATTTTTTTAGGAATGAATAATCAAAAATATACTTGAACTATCATTTTGCCACAAGTTACACAATCTAAAATTATTAGTTCTTACATTTTTTTAAAACACATCTCAATAATAATATTTTGATGGCTAGTATTTTCTTTATAACGAAACAGACTTTGATCATACGAATGACATACTGAAGTTATTTTTTAAGCATCCTTCAAACAGAAACAAATATTTATTCTAGAGTTTCATATCATTTTTTGAAATTTGAAAACAGATTTGCAATGCTAATAAAAGGAGTAAGTAACTTATAAAGAATCATAACGAAGCGAAAAATAATATAACCAGATGTCAAGACAGTTGGTCATAGAACAAAAGAACTCAGAAAAAGATGAACCAAGTTTTTGCATTACTCATAGAGCACAAGTTTAGTAAAGCACACATGAGTGTATTAATATTTTTTAATATTATGTCTTCTCATGATTAAAAATTATTAAATAAACTTGACAATCTTGTTTGTTTTTAATTCCTAATTCTCACAAAAAAAAATCAACATCATAGGCCAAAAAAATAAATTTAGGTGTGAATTCATGGGAAATAATATAACAAAATTGTTCATCCAACAATGAACACGACATACATCTCTCAATGCCACACCAAAACAAATACTTGATTAACATTCATCATCCCACACTCAAAAAGAAAAATTGCAGAATCAAGTCATTTCAAAATTATCAATATAGTTGAAAGAATGAATGATTAAACACTTATTGATTGTCATATACAAATTGCATTGATATTTCAAACTGTGTCTTACCGAATAGAAGTTGTGGGTGTTTTAAGACAAATGAAACAGTGTCAACTGTTTAAATTAAATAAGTTATTTGGATTAATAAGTGTAAGGGTATTTTTATAGTTTGACTTTCAAATTTGTGAGTTTGTGCTTTCAAGATAACTAGACCCACCGCATGTGTATTGCACGTGTATCTTTGGTATTGAGATTGATATAACCGTGAAATTGTATCTGTACTATATTTGTATATAACAGGGAAATATTATTCATCCTATATTTTTTCAATATTTTCTATATGCAAGATATAATTTTCATGATGTCCGGCTAGTTGACTGTCTTACTACTTTTTTTTTGTTGGGTACTAATTTTAGTATGTCATTTTCATAGTTTCTTATTTGGTTGGCATCCCAAGGCTTATTCGTCTAACTATATATATTGTATAGATAGTCAAAAGTTAGCAAATATGATGTTGGTTAGCTACAGAAAGAGACCTCCATTGCTAGCATTTGGTTGTCTTAAGTATATAAGTATCTGCATGTGTGTATTGTTTTGATGACTAACAAACTATATCAAGGATCAGGTAAGACATCAGGCTTGCGTGATAAATCTAGTGGTGGACAACAGCCTGTAAAGCTGTTGTGGTTGGTGCAAAGTCTTTCAGAATTGCACTGAAAAACCAGCGGTCCATAAGCTATACTCACAATAGTATAAAAGAAAGAAGTCCAAGGTTTTAAGTGAAGGTTTTTCAAGATATTGAAGATTGAGCATTCATAGTTGAAAAAGATTCCCTTTGGCTTCTTGTGCAAGATTACAACATACCTAGATGTGGGATTTGATAGATTAGGTCTATAGTTCTTGTGTCTTATGTGAGTTGTATTTGAAAAAAACAGTGTAAGATTACTCCTCAACTAAGAAGGCAAGTAATCAGGTTATTTTAAGTTGTTCTGTGTGCAAAAACTTACCTTGCAGACAGAGTTGTAGTCTCAAAGTGTGGATGTGTAGTTTCATTCTAACTACTCAAGTGGTGTAGGGTAGATTGAAGTTGGATTGATGGTTGCTCATAACTTGTGTTTGATGCATAAGTTGTTTGGGGTGTAAGAGAAAGTAGAGAAGTAGCGAGTGAGTTGTATTTCTTTCCTTTGCTCTTAGTGGATTTGGTTGCTAAATCTTGTGATATCATGTCATAGTTGTTCCTCCCTTGAGTAAGGAGTTTTTTCACGTAAAAATTTGAGTGTCTTTATATTCTATTGTCTTTTATATTCCAAGATCCTTATTATTCTCCATTAATGGACCTAACAATGTATCATGCTAGGAGCACCATAACTTAAAATTGATATTAGAGTAGGGATCTCTAATATATTCACACCTTGAGATTCTCTGGGAAGATGGTTGCTCCACTTAACTTGGAGGAAGGGCAATCATCCACTGGACCACCAAGGTTTAATGGAAAGTACTATGGGTGGTGGAAAAGTAGGATGCATAATTTTTTTATGGTTAAAGATAGTGAACTCTGGGACATTGTTCTAGATGGATTTTACGTTCCTATGACAGAGGTGAAAGAAGGAGATACAACCAAGTCTATCCCCAAAACCAAACAATAGTACTCTGAAGCTGATAGAAAGAAAATAGAGAAAAATTATAAGGCCAAAAAGCTCATTGTATATGGAATAGGAGCGGAAGAGTACAACAAAATCTCTGCCTGTGAGTCTACTAAAGAGATTTGGGATTGTCTTAAAAATGCTCGTGAAGGGACTGAACAAGTTATTGAGTCCAAGGTAGACATATTAACGTCTCAGTATGAAGATTTTATCATGCTTGAAGGTTAAACCATATAGGAAATGGAGACAAGGTTCTCTGCCATAATAAATAAACTCAAGTGCCTGGGAGAGCCTATCAGTCAAAGCAAGCAGGTTCGTAAGATCCTGAAAGTTCTTCCAAAATCTTGGGAGAGTAAAGTGGATGCCATAACCGAGTCTAAGGACTTAAAAACCTTGAGGATGGATATTCTCATTGGTATTCTTCGCACTCATGAGCTGAATAAGAAGCAGGACTCTACTAAAAGAGAAGGGAAGAAGGATAAAACTTTAGTCCTGCAAGCTGCTCAAAGTGATGAAGAAATTGTAGGGTTGACATGGCCTATCTCACCAAGAGGTTTAAGAAATTTGTGAGAAAAAGTCATTAGTTAGCAAAGAAAGAAAATGTTGGAAGAGCTCGTGGAGGTACAGATCTATGTCATGGATGTGGAAAGCCTGGCCATTTCATCAGAGAATATCCTCATGGTAGGGGAGACCACAAAGCAGGAAAAGAAAGAAGGAGGGACCAGGTCTTAGACAAGTTCAAGAAAAGGGCTGCTGCTGATAATATAATGATAAAGGCCCTGGGTGTCTAGGGAAATCTTCCAGCGGATCTTATGAAGAAGAGCAACTTGAAGATTCTTCCATGCTGAATGTAAAAGATGATGATGAAATCTATTATGGGTTATTTGCTTTCATGGCACAGTCAGATGATGAAGCGGATGAAGATGATGATGATGAGGTAACTCTACTTGATCTTCAGGATAATTTAGATTTGTACTCTATTATAAAGCTCAAGAAGCTTGTATATGTCCTTATTGACTTCATCTATGAATTGACCACTGAAAAAGACTTGCTAAACAATAGTGTAGATGTGTCTCAAGATGAGAAAACTGCTTTAACTACATAGGTGTCAGATCTTGAAGTCAGGATTGTGACACTTGAAACTGAAAAAAGGGAACTATTAAATCTGATGGAAGAAGAAAATAAATCTGAAGTTAAGCTAAAGAGAAAGATTAGTGAAAATGAGTCTATCCTGATAAAAAGGCTGAAAGAGGCTGAATTAAAATTAAACTTGGCCTTAGAAAGGAACTCTAAAATTGAGAAAGGCCTCATGAGAGTTAAAGAGGATCTGAATAAGTCTATGAAGTAGACAACCTCCTCTAAACTCCTGGGAGACATGTCTTGTGGATGGAGCTCTGAGAAAAGGGGTCTGGGGTATGTCAACAAAATTGATCTACCCTATAATCCCACAGTAAGTATGTGTTAGTTGCTGACAACATGCTATGCTTACACTATGGAAGAAATAGTCATTTTAAGGAAAACTGTGAAGTGCTAAAGAGAACCTTGAATAAACAAAAGGTGCTAAAACTAGATAAAAGAGAAGTGATTGAGGGGCCAGGTTCTAAACCTAAACAAAGGACCAGACCCCTTCCTCTTTGGACCAAAAAATTTGTTATTAGACCTTTATCTACTTATTGGGAGCTCAGATTAAAATGGATTCTCAAAACTAACTTTTGATTCTTACAGGAAAGGTCAGGAGGAGGCAGTCAGTGCTAGTACATGGATAGTGGATGGCCAAATTACATGATTGGAAGGACCAAAAACTTCCTTTCATTGAAAGAATTTGAAGGAGGCAGTGTTTCCTTTGGCAATGCTCAAAAGGGGTACATTATGGGAATAGGAAAGATTAGTAAATACTTCGAGAAAGCTATTGAAGACATGTACTATGTGGAAGGTCTAAAGTACAGTCTACTTAGTGTTTCTCAAATTTGTAATAAAGGAAATGAAGTCAGGTTCCTACTTGACAAATGCATTGTAACCAATTTTGAGACAAATAAAATTGCATTGATAGCTTTGAGGTGCAGAAATATGTACGTAGTAGATTTAAGGACTACAAAGCAAGACAATATGACCTGCTTGAAGGTTCAAGATAAGTCTTGTGATCTATGGCATAGAAAATTGGGTCATGTCAGTCCTTCCTTGATGAACAAACTGGTGTCCAAGGCTCTGGTTAGAGGATTGCCCAAGGTGCACTTCAACAACTCAAAAGTTTGTGCAGCCTGTGCTCAAGAAAAGCATACTAGAGAATCATTCAAGTCCAAACAGGAGGTAAGCACTACTATACCTATTGAACTTATTCACACTGATCTGTGTGGTCCTGTGAAGGTGCAAAGCAGAGCAGAAAAGAAGTACATCTTGGTAGTGATTGATGATTACTCAAGATGTTCTTAATTAAAGTTCCTGAGATCCAAAGATAAAGTTGTCAAATTGCTGATCAACCTTATTAAGCAATTCAAAATCAATTTGGAAGCAGAGTTGCTGGAATTAGATCTTATCATGGCACTGAGTTTGAAAATCTAATCTTGGATGGCTTCTGTGCTGAAACTAATATTCACCACAATTTTTCTGCTCCACGTACTCCTCAACAAAATGGAGTAGTGGAAAGGAAAACTAGAACTCTGGTGGAAATTGGAAGGACCATGTTAATAGACTCCGGATTGGCTAAAAATTTCTGGGTTGAGCTATAAACACTGCTTGTTATGTAACCAACAGATGTCTGATAAGGTCTCTCAAAAACAAAACTCCTAATGAGCTTTTGTTTGGAAGGAAACCTAACATCAGTCATTTGAGGACATTTGGGTGCAAGTGCTTTGTCCTCAAAAATGGCAAAGAAAATATTGGAAAATTTGATTCCAAAAGCGATGAAGGTGTATTTGTTGGGTACTCTACTAGCAGCAAGGCTTATAGAGTATTC